>JAGDQP010000883.1:64119-139259 GCA_022664845.1 Lepisma saccharinum
TGGGACCTCTGTGTTTTGTTTTTTGTTGTCTCTTCTACTTTTGTGTTGCCTCTGGCAGATGGTCTAGATAGAGAGGTTCGACTCATTTTTCTTAGACACTGCAGGGTGCGGTTTGCTGAGTGTGTGATCTCAGTGGTCGATGGATCTTTGGCAGACTTGCCGTGATCATCGTCGGTTTTGTGTATCTATTTGTTAGAAGAGGTAGTCTTCGTAACAAATAGCTGTCCTTGTAAGAGAATGCGTTTGGGCTATGTTGAGTTTGTCAAGTAGCCGTGTCTGTGTGTCGGAGATTTCTGCGAATGTTCGATATTGAAGGTTCTTCTGCATCGGCTTAGAGAATTATCTCGAGTACGTGTATGTCCCATTTGTACTTCGTTTTTTTGTGGACTAGTTATTCGTCATGACATGTGTCCTGTAGAATACTAGGTGTGTATTAGGGTAGTAGAGATGCTCTACCCCTAGTTTTAAGGTGTTTTCTCAGCACCGTCTTCCGTTTGTGTTGGTTTGATTTTTGTGAACCTCTTTTGGAAAATTTTGAATTTCATCAAAATCAGTCCTGCTGGTCCAGGATTGAAAAATTATAGTCAACTCATTTTAGTTAGTTTTTTTTCCTTCATTTTGATATTCTTTTGTTGAAATTGACTCTTAAGCAATACGGATTGTTGCTATCCATTTGTGTCCCCCCGTTCCCCTGTTATTTCCGCTCACTTCATATTTCCTTTCGTTTTCAGTTAGTAGGTAACTATGTTTTGCTGAATCTTTCTTTTGTTGTTGTACACATAGAAAGAAAATGGAATTCGGACTTTGTCTTCAAGCTCATATCTTGTATCACTTTTCAATTACTGAAAATTGTTTTAAGAATTTCTCTCGTCGATGTTTGTTTTCATTTATTTATGTCCTTCTGCTGAGGTTCATGACAGGTTTTTTTTTCTTTAAAAAGTTAACAAATCTTGCGTTATCCTAGTTTATAGACTCTGTGCACTGACCTACATGTATTTACATAATCAGTCTTCTTCAGTACTGTTTATGTTTATTGTTATAGGTCATTGAGATACTTTGGTTTCTATTGTTTCTTCTGGCCAGACACCTTATTCTTTGTTTAAGTTTCAGCTACGTTTTGATTTGTCACAGATTTGGTAACTTTTGTTGACATCTTCATAGCTAAAGTTTTGAGGATGTCGAATTTTCTGGAAGTTTTCCATCGTTCGTTTTAATATCTCAATCGTTTGTTTTTGCTTTGTGTTGGATAAACAACTGTATTGTTTCATATAGTTGTTTACCAGTTTTCTTGTATTTAGTTTTAATGTCCGAATAATACAATTCCGATTTTTTTTTATTTTATTTACCCTGAATTTAGATTTTTTAGATTTTGTGGATTCTAATTCTTGTATACATTTGAATTCTAGTTTTTACAGGTTTTGATTTCTGAATTCGAGTTTTGTTTTAATTTTCGATTTGTTTTAAGATTTTAGAGTTGTTAAAGTTCTCCATAGATATTTTGATGTGACTAGGGCGAGACTCAACGAAAAGAGACTGCTGAGGTGAGCAACCAAAGTCTCTGTGATGCCAATGGACTATTCTGAAAAGATTAGTTTCCTCGGTTCCCCCGACATCGAACAAGCCATATCAATTATCTATGGATAACTGGTTAATTAGTGATACATACTTTTATTTTAGAGAATTGCCCATGAAAATATTTTTCTCCTTCTTTCAGATCTTGGCAACAAAAAAATACTGAACCATGATTGCATTAGTCCTCTGCATTATTATCTTCGCCCTATTACTTCTCATCCCTATTTGCCATCGTTTACTATTCCTGCCGTCTGTTTTAAACAGAAGTGCCCTTCCGAGTTGGTTCCCCTGCAACTGGTATCGACTGCCTCTCAACTACCTTCTTGTCTGCAGCCCTCCACCCTTATTTTAGCTCCAACCCCCTTTCATTCTTTCACTCCACCTAGCTTTGTTGAAATGTCCCCTTATCATTATTTTAATGGATTATGCGGTTATTGGATGATTTATTAACAATGTGCTCGATTCCACATCCTTTTCTCACCACAAACTACCCCGGATTCGATGCGCTAAACATACGGACATCAACTGGCTTCGTGAACAGTGTGATCCAGTCATATGGATTCAGATGTTTTGTGTTGTTTCCTGTGTTCTATATTTTACATACATCTTAAGTGATTCTAGTGATTCCCCCTTGATTACATTTTTATGGACGTCAACCCTGATGGCATGACTGTTTACAGACATCTTTGCTGATGCCACCATTCCATTTATGGATACCATGTGATGTGTTTATATTGTGTTTCCCTATATTTTTATTTTTAACCAGTATAGTGATTTTTCTGCTTACCAGCGTTTAATTATTTTTCTCTTCGTTTTGGTTACAGAAAAAGCAAGATTATTTGTTATTTTATTTTATCCACCCTTTTTCTTTTTTCGAAAAGTGATTTTTTGGTGATCTGTGAATATATATTTTATCACTTTTCATTTGGTGTTGGAAGATCATATTTATCTGGTGACAAGAAGACATTTTTGAAGTTATATCGACACAGAAAGCTTATATTTACTTTTTCATCTCAAATCTTGTTACTTGCTTATTGCAGTATTTTATTTATAATTGTAATATTGTTATTAATAATTGTACATATATCCCCCTTTTTCTAGGAGTAGGGATCTTAGACCACTAACCGTCATTCAAATAATCGACTTTATCTTGTAGATAAAGGCTTTGAAGATGGGGTACAATGACAATATGGATTTTGGGACTGATCAGGTAATGCAGTAGTTTATTTCGAATTCGCTAATTCACAGCCAAGCTGGTCGTTCTTTAAATTATTTGCTTCTTCTTTGCCTTCGCCGCCTTACTTCGTCACTCAGATATGTACAAGGCACTTAATATTCCAAATACTTGGGATTCCTAGTCGGCTGTCTTGCCACTGTGTGGAAATGCTTCCTACTTCTTGTGAATGACTTTTCTGGTAATTCAGCGACTTTTTGGTGTTTATGAAAAGTGCCACTAGGAAGAAGTGACGTCGATGCGTGTCAAAGTAGGGAAGATATTAACTGTTGGACAGGATATTGTGTGTCTGGTTTTGTTACCAAAAAGATCTTCCCGACCTAGCTCTGAAGTCTACGATCAATTATTTCGTCATTATACTTTACTTTGCGATGTCTGAGCTATAGTTAATCAAGGCTTAGACCATCTTCAAGAATTTGGGTTCGACCCTGGCGGCAGTGTCTTCTGTGTTTGGCTTGGCTGTTGATAACTTCTGGTGGTAAGTGGAATGAGCATCCTAAATTTAGGTTTTGCTTCCCCTTCGTTAATTAAGTAAAGCTCTATTTTTCTAACTAGCGAGTTTCCTTCCAAAGAACAACAAATCCCTAAAACTGTGTCTCTCCCTCAAAGAGGACCAAAAGTCAAGAATATATATATATATATATATATAGGATGTATCTTTAATGGTGGGTCAAATTTCAGGGGATGATGGAGAATGACAAAAGACGTGATTTAAGCGAAGAAGTTGTCATCTGAAAATGCGTCAGTGCTGAGCTATGAGCTATAGCCCGCTGAAAATTGACCAAAGTAGAACAAAAATGAATACAAAGAGAGAACGAAGTGTCGGAAAAAGGTCTGGTCAAAGGAACGATTGCAGTATGTGCCCTGTAGAGTCGATTCATGTACACATATGTGCGGAACAGTGGCGGTGCATGCGAAGAAACACAGCAATGTACTGTATTACTAGCGGAGCGTTGGGAAAAGTGCCAGGGCGACGTGCTAGTGCGACAAGAGGCTAGCAGACACGTGGCGGCTCGTTTCCGGCGTCACGAACGCGGTATACAGTGTGGCTGTTGACAAGAGTGTGGGAGAATGTGGGATCGTAAAGCCCGTAAATCACCGAAGTGTCAGAGCGCTCCTAGGAAGTAGGATCCTTGGAGCACGAAATACGTACGGCATACACGACTACGGAGTGCAGGAGAAGGTCAGATACAACAATCGTACAGTGGGTGTGGTAATGTAGGACCACACATACTAATGCTAGACAAGACTGCACATGATACTGGTAGGACGAGAACACAATGAGAAAATGTACTTACATTCACAGCAGCTCCTCAAAATGGCATCCCTGGGATGCGATGCAGGCATGGGATCATCGTAATAGGTTTTGGCGCATCTGCTCGAAGATGCCTGGGTTGGTGCGAATCATCTCACAGGCAGCGAGGATGCGTGTAAGGAAGGTTTCTTCGTTCTGGACAGGTGTGTCGTAGACGAGCTCTTTTACATAACCCCACAAGAAGAAATCAGTGTTGTTTAGATCAGGGGAGCTTGCCGCCCAAGCAATCGGACCGCCCCTTCCGATCCACCTATGCGGGAAGGCATCGTCAAGGTACTGACGCGCAGCTGCGCTAAAGTGTACTGGGGCCCGTCATGCTGAAACCACATAAGTGCATAAACATTAAGAGGTACATTTTCTACGAATGCAGGGAGTGTTTCGCGCAGGAACACTGCGTACACTAGTGCTGTTAAGAGAGACGGTAAGAGATATGGTCCTATCAGCTGGTCACCGACGATGTCTACAAGGATATTTACCGCAAATCGCTGTTGATGTCCATGCACAATGGTACCAAGCGGATTTGCGTCGGCCCTCACATGACTATTCCGGGTATTGAATACCTCGCGTGAAACAGGCCTCATCTGTGAAGAGTATGGAGGCAAGAAAATGCGGGTCTTGCAAACAGCGCTGCACTAGCGTTTCACTAAATACCACACGGGGTGCGAAGTCTGTGGGATGCAGGTCATGCACTTTCTGTGGATGATAGGGGTGTAGTTGTTGTTCAAGGAATACTCTCCACACATTAGTGTGATCAACCGCCACTTCTTGTGCTAATGCTCTAATGCTGCTCGACTTCAAGGTCGGGAGTCCTGGTTGTTCGTCGCCTGTCGCGGTCGTGACTGACTGGGTGCAAGTTTCCCGTTTAAAGTAAACACCTAAACAGCCTCGGAAACATGGTGTACTTTGGATGGCGCCTGTCTGGATACATCGTGCGATGCAACGTTGCAGCTGCAAGACTGTTTCCATTCGCTCGCCCATACACAAACACCATATCTGCAAGTCCTTCCAACGTGAACACCATTTCACTCCCGCAGTACGCCCTCTCCAGACCACCAGCATAGACAACGCACAGGTACTGATACTGAGCGACTAACCACGGAATAGTAACACGCCGTCTGCAGGTTCGGGAAGGCAACACGTCACCTGCACAACGATGACATACATTACCTCCTAGTCATGTGATACAGAGGGCGTACAGCGACAGAGCCTCGTGTTGTTTCCTCTGTCTGTGTGCAGCCACCAACGTACGTAACGTATATCAACGCAAGGACAGGTGTCGAATGCCGCTTGTAATGCGACGACACGTGTTGTTTGTGGGTTCGGCAATAGGGCGTTTAGGAAACAATGTATGGACGCTGTCGTGTGGAGCATTGTACTTGCTCCAGCGTCGCGACAGTGTCATACCACGCAACGTTCAGCTCTTGCAATTCGCACTACAGATCTGTCTCTCATATTGCTTACTCTGTTCACGGTACGTTTGACAACATGTTTCCGCTCCGAACCAGTGCTGTCATATGCGCCTCCCCCCCTTGCACAGCCACTGTTCCGCATCGATGTGTGCATGAATCGCATCTACAGGGCACATACTGCAATCATTCCTTTGACCCGATCTTTCTCCGACATTTCGTTCTCTCGTTGTATTCATTTTTGTTCTACTTTGGTCAATTTTCAGCGGGCTTTAGTTCAGCACTGACGCATTTCCGGATGACAGCTTCTTCGCTAAAACACGTCTTTTGTCATTCTCCATCATCCCCTGAAGTTTCACCCACCATTAAAGATACACCCTATATATATATATATATATATATATATATATATATATATGTGTGTGTGTGTGTGTGTGTGTGTGTGTTGCATGGTTGAAAATAGCCAAGTACCAAATTCTGGCAATGATAGAGATAAACAGCTATTACATGTAGAAATACTGCCCCCGTTGCCGGCAAATTGTCATTTGTCTTGTACATCTGCTGCCCGCCAAATCTAACATTTATTTTGAAAAGGTGCACCCCAAATTCTCGCAACCTGTTGCGGATAGGGGCAAATACTCCTTTGGGTTCCCCTAGATCCGGTCCTCGAGTTTAGCCACTGCCTTCTTAAGTAGAATGAGACTTGTATCTATAAATTCGTTTTTGAAGTGGACCATGGGGTTTTGATGGGGATCCACTGTGTGTCTGGGGTACGGTGTATATACAGAGTGTTTATAAACTATACCGACAAACCTCTGTAGGTTTTTCCTCACATCAAAACAAGACGAAAATTTTTCTGACAAATTTTCGAAATGTGCATAGTTTTAGAGCTAAAGGTGACCGAAAGCTTAAGAAAATTAACTTTAGAGCTTTATAATTGTATCATCACGAACAGTAAGCTAAGGTGGCATAGCATTGTCAAAAACTTTAAACCTATCCCATTTGAAAATGCATATTTCAAAATTCCGCAATGGGCACGCAAGGGATTCCAAAAAGGAAGTAGGGGATCTCGGAATATTTCTAAAAATGAGGTATGTCGAAACAAAGATGAGCATGTCGTGTGAGTAAAGATGACATGGTCATTCATAGCCTATAATTGGCCAATGGTATTCAATCTCCTTTATAACAAATAAATAAAACGTTCGGTGAAATTATGCAAGTCTTACTCCTACTTGGTATGCAACCATTATTTTTTTTAAAAAAAAAGTCGTCCGGTATATGGAATCTACTTAAGATATCGACTTGTCGCAAGCGAGTTACTATTTCCTGGTGGAAAACTGTCCCATTCATGCTTATTTCCAGAAACCTTTACTTCAGAGATTTTCTGGGAATCTTCTAATTTATTTCGAGAATCCCTTGCGAGCCCATTGGGGAATTTTGAAATATGCATTTTTTGGATAGTGTAGATTTAAAATTTTTAACGGTACCATACCTCCTCAGCTGTGCTGTTCGTGTGCTAGAAATATGAAGCTGTAAAGTTCTTTTTCCCACGTTTTCCGTATCCTGTATCTCCGTAACTATGTGCATCTCGAAAAATGTTCAGAGGAATTTCTTCTTCTTTTGATGTGAAGAGGAATCACCTCTAGAAGGTCGTCGATGTAGTTCATAAACATCGTGTATATAATTACGCCTAAAATATTATACTAATTCAGCATGAGACTGAATTACGCATGAAACCTTATACTTTCCAGATTTAATTTTGTTTTGATATACTGTTTCCTTTCTTCCGGTTAGTTCCATCTGCGATAATTACATACGATAATTTTATAACAGTTCGAGTATGAACTAAACTACCTTAGTAAATATCTCTACTGTACACGTAACAAGATACAGGTAAAGAGGTTAGTCTAAAATAGTGTTTAAAACTGATTTTTCAGTCACGAATAAATAACTGGTTTTTAAACTGATATTTTTAACTGTTATTGTTAACAGATATTTACATATAGCAACTATTGCTATCACTGTTACAGAATAACAGCAGTTTTGCTCATTTGTAGCGCGAAATTTCTGTCAGTTGGGAGCAGGGAGAAAATTGAATTTATTTCTTACTTGTAACTTTAGAGTTCATTGTGCACAAATATATTGTAAATAGCATTCATTTGAAGGTTCTTATTGCGTTTCTCTTCATTTGTTTAGTCGATTTTAAGTTTGAAGAAGGAAATAAATCTACCAACTTTTTTTACTTCTACAGGAGAAAATACAATACCCGGAAACTGTCTGAGCAGTACGCAAGGATCAGAAGAGCGTTCTAAATATTCAGTAAAAATATGATTTCCTTTCAATAAATAATAAAAATGTTATACATTTTCGTTAATTTCCCACAAAACAGATTTTTGGATTTGTTTCCTTCTTCAAACTGCTGATTCAATTGATGCTGACAAGCACCATTAAATGATAGATCCTGATTGCATTCTTCCATTTCTTGTTCATTCGTGTCCACAGCTGACAGATCAGAATTGCATTCTGCCCATACCCCGTCTTCACTCCCCGCAAAATGTTTCTAATTTCATATAGTTCTTCACTTGGTATTTGTGCGTGGTCCCTAGCAATTTGCATGGAAAGTTCGCGGTAAAATATGCATGAGTTCACAGATGAGGAGATGTTTACGTCACTGGAAAAATTTGTATCAGTGTTGGTGGACTCATCAGTGCTGGTGTTGGCGGTGGCGGCGGTGGTGAAACTGGTGAGGAAAGTACTGCTGTCCATGCTTATATCACTATTAAAATCGTTTTCATTGGTACTGAAGACAATACTGATGCATGGCGGATAACTGTTAACGTTACTAATTGAAGTAGAAAGAATGACACTACAATATGAAACATCAATACATGTAAAAACAGAATGTTGTGGGCTTGAGCATGTTAATGTGGTGATTGTGGGGGTAATACTGATAATGGCTTTACGCACAGGAGAGAACGGATCATTTACACGCAAATCTAATTTCTGAATACGAAGATCTATAAACTCTCCTCCTCTTCATCTGAATAATTATCAAGTGGTTGTGATGATGGTTCAGGTAAAGGAACTTCATGTTCTGGTAGCAAAGTTTCTTCTTTTTTGTTCTTGTTGGCGTTCTACACTTAAATTTAGCGGTTCTGTAAAATGAGCCATAACCCACGATTCAGAACGGTTCAAGGGTGTTTCACACCTCAGCACCGGTGTCAAAGCTGACGAGAAAGAACTTGAGCTCATTCCTCCGAATATTGTATCACAAACTTAAGAACAGAACTGCTAGCAACTATATAAGACAACGAAAACATTGGTGGGAAGGGTCTCAGGGAGGGGGTGTTTTTTTCTAAAAACCACTAACATTCTGGTGCTGTCAGATATCTTTTCCGTGGGAATATTTTGTCCTTTAACTGTCTCATGCCCTTTGAAGACGTGACGAGGGAGCTGAAAAGTGTAAAGTCAGATGCATGGGCGCGCGTGTGTTTGTGTGTATCTTCATTTATGAATAATCATGGCGATACCTTCACGTTATAATATTCCTTTCTGTTATGATTTAGTTTTAAACAAAAGTTTTCCTTCTTTGAAGAGTAACTGCCAATATATTCTAGCTAGCTTTCTGTTATTTCATAGATCATTAAACTTCATGTATTCTTCCTTTCGTTCTTTCGTTTCTTATTTGTAAACAAATGTTAAAAGTTTATATTACACTGATATGCGTTTTTGAACACTTTTGCTTCGGAAATGAAACCATCTGTTCTTTGTCAATTCGAACATGTCGATCACAGATCTGAAAACCGTTTTCTTAGAATCACTTAAGATTTTATGTAAAATCAAATCTAAAATTGTATGCAAAATGTTGAAATTTTACTATATGCATAGCAAACGAAATACAAGGTAGCCTCTACATGGCAAAATATAGGCTTTATAATGTAGAAGAACACTTTACATAATCCTTGCTACACGAGTAATACAGTATAATAACATTGTCAATACTACATATGTGATCCAGGAAAGTAACAATGGCTTCACTGTTTTTTGTTCAGTACTCTCAAGCCTGGTTTTGTGCACACGAAACTCTACGATGCTTCGAGACATTCCTGGGCTTTTGGTATCGGTTTTCCATTGTCTAAATGTCTTGGTGAAAACGTCACCGTGTTCCTCGCTGGATTTGCGAAGATTATCTGGGAAGTGAGATATATAGTTGTAGAGAAACGCTCTTTCTTCAACTCAATCTTCTTAAGGCGTCCGGCATGTCATTCACTATTTACACATACTTTATAACCTTATGCTTTCCCACAAAATTTTCCACTACTTTTTGGAAAGTGAGTCAAATTTCGTTTTACTAATCATTCATTGTTGCAGTGAAATGTTGGATGTACATCAGAAGTTCGAATTCGAGGGCAATTAAATATGTTGGCTCGTAGTGTTTGCCTCACTCTTGTTTGCAAATTTGATCTGCAGGTAATGAAACATGGCACTGTCGGTGGGTAGGGATACAATAAATTGGTTCATCAAACCAAGTTTATGTGTAGTGAGGGCAGGAGGGCAATCAGTGAATTGTGCAGTACGTTCTGCTCACCAGGAATGGAATGAGTTCTTACCGACCACTTTTACCAGTCCCCAGTGTTTGGACGTACCAATTACGGGTAATAACACGATTTTTTTTTAAACTTCTTGATTTCACAAAGGTACTGGAAGAGTGCTTTTCTTTGATAACTTCACTTAACTAATAAGTGAATATATGCTTAACTTCCTTCAATCAAAATGCTCGCATACCGGTGGCCACTCTTGTGTTTTGCAAATCCCTATATGTATCTAAAAATAATTAAAAAGCTTCTTCCCAGGATTTCAAAGTTTTAATCGAAAAAATAGCAATTTCTTCTTCTTCTTAGCTCTATTTAACTGAATGAGATAAATATGGAGTTAGTGACCAAAAAAAAAAAAAAAATATTCTCAAACGTTTTCTAGCAACATAAAGTTTTCCAGCCAAGTGTTAAGATACACTTTTAAATATTTCTTCTTAATATTTATTTTTTGCTAGAGTAAGACACATTACACTCACGTTCCACGATAGTAGCCACTTTAGAATGTCTTCAAAGGTTAAATTAAATCAATTTTAAGCCAAATGTTTTTGCTCAATTTAGAAACAATTAATCTACTGGCTAATCTCAAAGTTCATGTATGATGTTAGCAAATGACCATAATTATGTGTGTTTGAACACAGATATACAGGCCGAAACGGTATCAATGACTGAGGACCTGTATAATGAAAAACTTCACAGGCTCGCCTAGTATTATTTGTGTAATGAAATCAAAAAGATTAAAATGGGCAGGTCATGCAGCTCGGATGGAAGAGAAGCTAACATTATAATACATTTTGATTGATAAACCAAAGAGAAAATGGAGGAGGTGTTGTTAGCACAATATGAGAAGGGATCTTCCAAAAGTTAGCGTTTTTTATATATAAAAAAACTGGCCTATGGCATACGTGACACTAAACTTATGACTCATATTTTCTTTTACTTACAAAACAAATACATAAAACGAGTTTCGCTACATGTTTGATTGAACTCGATTTAAATGAATTGAATTGAAACACCATCAATATCAATTATAGATAATTCACCTTTAGCGTATATTCATCTACCATTTTCTAAGTCCTGTGAAGAAGTATGTTATAAGCATTTCTACTATTACTAACATTCTCATGAAAGACTGTTTTCAAAATCTTATTACGGGTATGTTAACTTGATATACAAATAATATTCCAACACACCACAATCAAATTATTTGTTATGCATCCTTCCGTCTTCAAAGGTGTTTCTGTATGACAGAACTACTCATTAAAGAAATATTGGAGGCAAAAACAGGTTCCCATTGCGACTAAAAGACCTTTGCCATTCTCACATGTATTATGAATACTTAATCTCTTCTTTCACCGTTACTTATTTCCTCTGTTCTAAAAGACTTCCTTCACGTTTGTTAGTCCAACTCATCTCAGCAATGCTAGGACACATAAAGAAGCGTGAGAGTGGCATGTGTGATATTGTTTCCGAGAGGGAACAGACAAAAAAGAAGTATATGGTTTGTTACGAGTTTCCAGATCAGCTGATGACATGAGAATTGCAGTTTGTGGTTGTGTAATATAGTATTGGGTGACCCCTCAGGAAGGGCGGGGTTCCTTGAGACCGAGTTGAAAGCCACATATGGCACCGGTCATCGGAACAACTCTAGAGTGTTGAGGCTTCCTCTCATACACCTCTTTTCTCATGTGTTCTCTCTATCTATCTATCTATATCTTTCTCTCCCTCTCTCTGTCTGTCTATCTATATATCTTTATCTGTCTATCTAACTATGTTTTACAGATTCAGCCACACTCCTACAAACACACAGTCAGTATCGCTCATATCGAAAAGGAAATTCTAACAAACATTATATTATTTTCCTCATAATCTCACACAAAATGTTACCTTTCGAGATGGTTCCCTCAGATCTTAAATATTACATCGTCCGTTCACACAGTAACCAATATTAGTTTCATGGACATCACACTTCCTTTCCAGACTTCCTCTCATTTCTTGATAACATCCCCGTTCCAAAGACCTTATGTGAACTTTCAATGTATTGAACACATTACCATTCCAACCATAAGACAGGAAACAGTAAAAAAGAGACGTCCACACCATTTTGTCTTCTTTTTCAATCAAGCTTCCTCGGAAAATACCCAAGTGCTTCTCATGCCCTTTCCCGGAAGATGTGTTGAATTTTGAATTTATTTTAAGGCCTTTAGGCAACTATGGCTCAGGCCGAGTCCGGATTCTGTGTCAACTCACAGACTTCCTTCCCCCTATAAGGATCATATATTCATTAAATATATTTTTTCACAGTATTACAGTTTTTCTTCTTCCTTTTCTCATGGCCTCTCCCGGATGTTGTGTCAACTCTCAGATTTCCTCCCTCAATATAAGAATCATACATTCGTTAAATATATTTTCTCATAGTATTACAGCTTCCCTCCTTCCTTTTCTCATTCCTCTGCCGGATGCTGTGTCAACTCACATACTTCCTTACTCCCTATACCAGGTGCGTAAATATGAAACCGGAATTTATGTACAGAAAAGACACAGTGATTGGATGACAATACTTAGAACTATTTTATTCGAAGTATTGGCCATCGCTAGCGATACATTTCTGCCATCGTTCCGGAAATGTGTGCACATCAGACAAAAAATAAACTGTGCCTCTTGTGCTGCAAACCAGTCATCAAGCCATTTTCGTAAGATGTGAAGCGCTGCTCAACAAGTGCATGTCCCACGGAGGCAAATCAGAAGGCGCCAAGTCTGCTGAGTAAGCCGCATGCGGAAGAATTTCCCAGCCAAACGTCGCAATCGTTTCCTTGAGCGGTTTTGCTATGTGGGAGGGTGCATTATCGTGAAGCATAATCACTTTTAGTTGTCTTTGGTCATATTCTGGTCGTTTTCACGCAAAGCTTGATGCAAATCCATCATTTGTTGTCGGTAACGTTGGGTATTAACGGTTTCGCGAGGTTCAGCAGTTCATAATAGATCACTCCCTTCTGATCCCATAAAAACATAAAGCATTGTCTTCCGTCGATAGCGATTTGGTCTTGCAGTCGATGTCGCCGGTTCTCCTGGAGTTACCCATGATATTTTACGCTTAGAATTCTCGAAATAGATCTACTTTTCGTCACCAGTTAAAATTCGATGGAGAAATAATTTCCCCTTATACCCGGCGAGCAGAATTTCGCAAGTGGGTTTTCGGTTTTCCTGCTGTTGTTCAGTCAATGCATGTGGAACCCATTTTCCCACCTTCTGAATCTTGCCCATGGCTTTTAAACGTATGGAAACTGTTTCTCGTGTCACATTTAATTGATCCGTGAGTCGTTGTTGCGTTTGAGCGTCATTCTCATCCAACAAAGATTGCAATTCGCTGTCTGCAAACTTTTTCGGTGGTTTTCCACGTTCTTCGATTCTCACTTCAAAATCGCCACTTTTAAAGTTTGCAAACCACGCATAGCACTGTGACTTACCAAAAACATGATCACCGTAAGCTTCGACAAGCATGCGATGCTATTCTGCAGCAGTTTTCTTCAAATTGTAACAAAATATAAATTATGTCCCCACATCGTAGTTTGTAGGTACAAATTGGCCATGTTCAACGCTATTAAACACTACGCTATGACATGAAACTTGTCTGGTTGTGAGTTGCAGCCCAAACAAATGGTTATCAGCAGTCAAAACAAGCAAGTGGCGCCAAAGAACGCGGTTTTACGGTAACCACAGTGACAGCTAACGCCGTCTATACATAAATTCCGGTTTCATATTTACACACCTGATAAGGATCATATATTCATTAAATATCGGAGTTGTTTTTCTACGAATGTTGTTTCTCGTCCAGACTTTCTCTCATTTATTGAATCACATTCCCATTGCCGTGCCAACACACAATTGTTTCATTCGTGCTATGCTTTTCCAACTATATGGTGATATTCATTCATGTGAACTCTTAAAATATTATTCTTTCATATTTTGAATCGTCCGCTCTATTTCACACAGTAGGTAAGTAAAACAGACATTTACATCATAGTATGGAGTCTGGTATAGTTTTTTAAAGCTTTTCTTTTATACTAGCCACTACAGTTCCAATGCAAACATTCAATTCCAAAGTTCGCCCGCTTCAATACTCCTGGATACGTACGTTAATTTGTTCTTCAAGCTTTGCAAAGTTTGTATCGATTCTAGACACCAACCCTAAGCATTCAACTATTTTTTTTTAAATTATTTTTAAAATAAACATTCCATCTTTTCAGTCATAGTGTTTTAATAAGCAACGGCCCCTTCCAAAATGATCAGCCTACACTTAAACTCAACTTCACTTAGCTCTTCCATCCAAAGTCTATTGCATTATCTCAGAAGTAATCAACCTAACTACCTTTCATGTTTCCAACATTCATATTTAAAACAACTTTCCAATAGTTAGGTACAGCGCTCTATATTCCAGAGCCACAAAATCTCTTTCCTCTACTAGTTCACAACTATCATAATTACCTTCTTTAATGTATACCTATTTTTAAAACACGTTAGAATTGCTCACTATATAAATCTAACCTTCGGTATGAAGCATTCCACTGATAATAATAGTTTTTGACTTTCTTTTAAAGCTATTCGACGGTAACTTCCATTATTCAACTACTCTTATAACAATTCTCACAACAATTTAAGCGACTAATACTGTATCCATCACAGCATATATGAATCCCCTTTTACATAGCACAGTTGCTTTCTTTCGAAGCAAGTCGGTTCTCAGACTCAAGAACAATTTTCAACCTCTTACAAATTGGTATTTCAATTTCCATTGTCGCCTCCTCCATGCACTAGATGCGTATAATCAGATACTCTGAAAAAACTTGTCACTTTTCCATTCTCATTGTACCGGTACCTATTTCATACATTATCATCCAAGCCACAAGCTACAAATGTTTTTCTTTCAAGTCTCAATTACCTTCTTCATGTGACAAGTTAAATCTCAATGTACATATGACTTTTCAATATAGTTCTCAATATCACGAAACCTGTCTCCTCCGTTGACTTGCCATCAAAGGGGTCCCACGTTCAATTCCCGTGCACACACCTCAATAACACATAGAATACATCTTTAAAAGCTTAGGACCATCGCGTCGAACGTTTCCTGTTCAAATCATCTTTGCAACATCCATGTTTCTCTATTTTAACTAATATAATAAAGTTTCTTAATATTGCACTGTGTAAAGCAAATAGCTTATAAGTCAGTCAGCCTGCCTGTCCTTTCACCCAAGTCTCTTATACTATTACCATAGTTTCCTCTAAACAAAAACAAGAGTAACATATATGATTCGATAGTCTGAAACAACCTTTCCATCGCTGAATTAAATTAAATTTTTATGGCCTTTAGGCTCAGGCTAGGATAGGGGAGGGGAAGGATTCCAGAAGGCTTATGTTGAAGGTATCATCCCGACATTAGTCTCGTATGCCTGAGAAAATCGTTGTTCAGAATCATTCATCAAACCCATGATCTCTCAAATGCTCTACCACTGAGTTACGGTGGCTGGGTAACCTTTTCCAATCAAAAGTGTAATATTTAAAAGACTACATAAAATTTGCATTTCATTTCAAATCCAAGTGTGCAGTATAACTTTCCTAAACCATAGCCATCTAGTTTTGAACCTGCAGTTCTTCCAAATATCCACACCATAAAACCTACACCATTCCTATCTCCCCAATAAGAAATTCCGAGTTCTAACCTCTCGATAAACTATCCTTAAAAGCTTAAGAAAAACAAAGTTGCATACATCACCCCTCTTTTTTTCTATGTGTACCCTTTACATCTAAGATTTTCACCTCACTCGAATTTCCAGTGTCACAATAATACATAAACTCCTTGTCAATATCTCAATAATAAGCACGCGGTAACGCGCATCTTGTAATAACCACAATTCCTGCGCTGCTAACATTTTCTAATGTTTTAACATGCTCCCCTCTTGACAACATCATCATTTTATTTTTCATCAAAGTGCATTCGTTCAGGGCTCAACTATGAGTTGGTGTCAATTGGTTTTATTTTTTCTTTATTCATAATGTTTACTATACATACTTCATAAGCTCTACTGTGATTCAATCGATGCTTACTTAAACTCCTCCCGCGGTTCTATTCCAGATGGAAGTGACGTTTTGCTATAATATATCTCACATGTGCTAGGTTGAGAGCATCAAGCTGCTATACATTCATTCATACAAAAGCAAAGCCAAAAGGACCACCTTCATATTTGAACGCAATATTACTTGTCTCTTATTTTTATATTATGACTTTTCCCTTGGATGCTCAGAGGAAGTGTGGGAGAGGCCTCAAGATTGCATATTCATTGGAAGGGTCTTCAAAGATGTGTTTGATTGGGGCCACAAAGGTCATATGAGAGGTCGCCTGAAATGATCTCTTCCGTACATCCAGCCCAAAATCGTCATAATTTTCTCATGCTTGGTTCTTCGTCTACAGAAGGTGGGGGAAAGTTCCTGGGCCACCAGGGCACTTCAGAAAGATCACAGAGATCGTAGGAACCTGTCAAAACCAGAAATTTAGTGGGACCAGGTGTGAAATTTGATAGCTTGTCGGTATCCTTTACTCTCAAATTGTTGACATTTTTTACTAACATAATAATGAAAATAACTCTTTACAACCTATTTTAGTCGAGATTTAAAGATTTAATTTAAAGGTAACATACCTTAATATTCAAGCATTTGCATTTTGTTCAAAGCGCAACCAAGCTGACGTGTAGTTTTCCAACATGGTACCAGATTCCTGTATACAAATAGGTGTAGTTGAAAAATATGTAAAAAAATCGATTTCAATTTCCGAAGTTACACTTAGTTTTTCCTGTTTCCTTGGGAAACATTATATCTCCATTCTTGTCTATTACATAATATCCTCTCTACCTACGATCCCTATTAAAACCTTTTAACTCACACGCATTTAGAGTTTCGATTCTTCTGTTTCCTCTTGAATTTAGGTATTAATTCCTCTGCCGAAATAGGTTTGGCCAAGTGTACAGTTGCCTTTTTGTCATTTCTCACATATATTAGACCGGAACTTTTGTAGTCACTTCTGCATTTATAATTTGATTTATATGTCTATAGTTGGAATCTTTTAATTCAATTTAATTCTACGCACATTGAGAAATCCAATCAAACTTTCTTAGGTATCTCGTAAACAAACGAACTTGAATTTCCACTACACTTGAATCTTCAACTAACATGGCCAGGTATATTAATATACTGGTGCTAAATGGCGAAGAAAATTAAGTTATTCTCTTTTTTTTATAACGTCTTCTGTATTTACACTAACAGCACTTGGAAAATATAGTTTTCTTTACTACAACAGAGGAAAAACGAACATGAACAATAATTAAAAACTGTTAAATACATACTTTTCTTAAACAATTCGTACTAAGCAGTAAAACATACCTTTGTTTATGCATCACTAAAAGGAAAAGAATGGCACGCTCTCATATACAGTCACTTTATAAATTCTTGAATTGCGTTCATGCTTTCCATTTTGTAATGCATAAACATATTTGTTTTGTTCCTTTTAGTTCGAGTTGCTTAAGAAAATTCTGCCTTTAGAAAGCTTTTATTTTTTGGAAATGTTTCGGTGTTCGAATACTTTATCTCAAGCTAATGTGTTGTGACCGAAATCCTTAAGAATTCTACAACGGGTCAAACAACAGATAGTTGCAGTCTATTATTTATTTTAGGATTAAGAAGTCCATATTTAAAAAAATGAAGTATAATTTAAAAGTATGTCAGTACAAAACCCCCATCGGAATAAAGGGAAGAGTGGCGCAAGAATTCTACTTACAAGGGAAGAGATATCCATTTTGCGAGTGATTTTCTATGGCGGAAGTGTTTCCTTAGTAATAAAATTAAGATATTTAGTATCCACCCTTAAACCATAGTGAAACAAAGAAAATCAATCGCAAAATAGATATAATTTATTTTGTGAGTAGAATTCTTGCTTCACTCTTCCCTTTATCCCGAAGGAGTTTTCATACTGATATCACTTATTTTGTAAGGCTGCATATTAAAAAAATGCATAGTCTTCATACACGAGGTCGATTTTGGACCATGAAAGGTTCCATATCTCGAAAACGGCCACTCCCATCAAAAAAGAAGAATTTTTTACCCCAACTTATTGTTTGGGGCAAACAATTGACCCCAAAACCTCCTCGTACCATCCATTTGGGACTAAAAAAGACAGACAGAATGGCAGACAAACTTTTTGATCATTTGTTAATATTTTGTAATTCAGCTAAAAAAAGTCATCTTTTGAACTCCTTCACTGATTTCGAAGTGTGATAGACCAGTTGATAGGTATTGGAGCGTAAATCAAGATTCCGCAAGTTTCGGCCGCTTGTATAGTCTGGCGTCAGTGCTATCATCAGAGATGTGAATTTTTTATTTTTTTGTCATCGCCCTAGGGGTCCTAGGGAAGTCCTACAGAGCCATTTTTCTATGTCTTAGAACGACAAAGAGCTTTCGAATGCAAGTTCAAGCGTCAAAATCGGGATTACAGTTTGATAGATCCGAAACTAGTTGTATATATTTGAGTGCCGCTAACAGAGATGTTTGTGAGTGTCACTCGAAGAACTACCGTTCTTCATGATAAATATATAGAAATATATGAAAGTCATCATTATCATATACAGCCGCTTTCTATCCACTGCTGGATGAAGGCCGCCTCCTTTTCTTTCCGCATATCACGATCTGCTACTATTCTCATCCATGTAGATCCTGAGAAACGTTTGTTTTTATCTAATCATCTTGCATTTGGACGTCGTCTCGGTCGCTTCTTTTCTCTGGGAATCCAATGTAGTACATTCATCGTCCATCTTCTATCTGTTCGTCTAGCTATGTGACCGTCCCATCCCCACTTCCTCTTCCTCCACTTCCTCCTTTCATATGTCAACTTCGCATTAGATGTTTTGAGCTACCCTAGGTAAACATACTCATCAATTATGGCTACTTTCTCTCCGTGAATCTTTATTTCCTTCTTTTCGGCATGTTGATTGTACACTACTTTTCTTTTACTTAAATTCATTTAAGTCCTATTTTCGAACTCTCATTACTCATCTCTTCCATTGTAGTTTGTAGTTCTTCCACATTTGAAGCAAACTGGACAATACAATCAGTGCATCGTAGCTGATTAAGGTAATCGCCATTGATTTTTATTCCAACTTCATTCCTGTTTAAATTTTGGAATACTCCCTACAGGACCGCTGAAAATAGTTTTGGGGAAACCACCTTCCCTTACTCATTTTTCAACGTCGATTTTTTCACTTTCTTGATGTAGTCTAATGACATGTGGCCGTCTAGTAAATGTGTGGTAGTTACTTGATGTATACACTTTCGATGCCTTGATGTTCTAGCGATTTAAGTACTGCTGCCAACGAGACCGAATCGAACGCTTTTTCAAAATCTATGAATCGTAGACATAATGGAAGTTCATATTAATTAGTCCTTTCCATAACTTCATTCAATATTTCTATGTGGTCCATTGTGCTAAATCGACGACGAAATACGGCTTGTTCCCTTCCCTGGTTAAAATCTAAATTTCATTTAATACTATTGAAAATAACTCAGGTGAACATTTTGTATAGAACTGACAGTAAACTAATTGGTTTGTAGCTTTTGACGCGTTATTCGTCCCCTTGTTTGTAGAACAAAATAATAACAACATTATTCCAACTTCTGGGTATTTCTCTCTTTCTCAGGCACATTGAGAATAATTTAGCAAATTCCTCTTCCATCTTTTCATTTCCCCATTTACACATCTCTGCTGTGGGTTCATCTTTCCCCCGGATGTTTTATTCTTCATCACTCCAAGTACTTTATCCACTTCTTTCATTACGTCTGGAACGTCGACATCATTTTCGACTGAATCTTCTATTTTCTAGTTCGTCTTTGAAGTAATACAATTCTCTGCAGAAATTTTCATTTTTTTTTATAATTTCCTCCTTATTTCTGGTTAGGGTCCCGTCAGGACTCTTAACCGCAATTATTTCCTCTTTCCTGTCATGAGCTGCTGTTTGGTTTTCCTTAATCTCTTATTTTCCTCGATTGTATTTCTAACTAGATTTTTGTTGTATTTACGTACATCCTCTCTTATTTTCTTCCTTGCTTCTCTATCTAGTTTTATGTACTCAATCCTCTTTGTGTGATTTTCCTCTTTTATTTTCCTCCTTTTCTTCATCAAGAGTTTAGTTTCTTGTGAGATTTTGTTCTTTTTTTTCATTTTGATACCTTCTATTTCCTTTGTTGTTCCTCTTATTATCTCAGTTAGTATTTTATTTCTGCTATTGATATATTCTTTGTCTCCTACCTCTTCCAAGACGCTGAACTTTTTGCTTATTTTTTATCTCGAATGTCTGTCTGTTTTTCGATAGATTTTCTGGATCTAAGACTGTTTTTTTTCCTCTGATAAGCTTCTTCCTCCCAAGTCTAGCATTTAGTTTCAGCAAACATCCCACCAATCTATGATCACTTGAGATTTTGAAACTGTTCAGAACAATGAAGAATTTTCCTATTATTTCATAAAACGTAGTCTATTTCGTTTTAGCAATATTTGGACCTTTCCCTGTACGCTTCCTCTGGGCGGCTTCTTAAAAATGTATTGGATATGAATAGTCTGAGAACTTCACTAATTTCTCTCCTCTCTGGTTTCTTTTCCCACTTTCATGTCAGTGTTCTGCTTAATTCCTACTTTCGCATTGAAGTCTCCCATTACAATTTTATAATGAGATTTGCTGTTATCCAAAATTTTCTGTATCTCCTTGTATAGGACTTCATCCTCCCGATGTGACTTGTATAATTTCCAAACTGTATCTCTTGTTTATCTTTATTACTACGCTTGCGATTCTATCTGAAATTCCTTCAATTTGTGTGATCCGTGTCTTTAAGTCTTTATTTATTGTAAAGCCAACGCCAGTTGGTTTGCCATTTTCTGTTGTTTTTTTTGAAGTAGAACGTGAGATGATAGTTCCAACTGTTCTTCATTCTTCGTCCACACTTCTGAGAGTCACATGATGTGGGGCTTAATCCTGTACTGGTGTGGTGCTGTTTTGTTTATTGGGAGCTGTGAATTCTTATTATAAGCAGTGTCACCTCATGTAATTAATGAGAATTAATTAGGTAAAAAGATATAAGAGGAATGTCACTAGTACTGCTATAACTTCTTGCTAATACCTATCCGGTTTAGTAATAAACACAGCTCTCTTATGTGTCAATGAATTTGGTACAAGAGAATAATAACCTATCTGTTTGGCCCATTTGTTTGTTTCGCATGCAAAAGGTTTTTTCCCTACTGGTATATAATACGCAAGCAACAATCTGAGTCGATATAGTATGCTGATTCAATAACCTTGTTCCGCAACTAAAAGGTCTCTCGCTGTACTGTGATATACCTGTGAGCAGTAGTTACGAAACAGTTTGTAGCTAAATGGTCTCTCTATCTATATGATGTCTTTGCTTGTTTACCTTTCGATTTGCATCTAAAAGGTCTCTCGTGGACGATTGACTAATAAGTACTTTATGATCGTGCAAGTATTCACATCGAAAAGGTCTCTCTAAGTCGAATATTTTATAAGACCATCAAACTAGAGCATCGAAAGGTTTCCTCTACTCGACTAATGGGAAATTGCTAAACAAAAGTAAACCTAAAATTGTTTGCATGTAAATAACTTATTCCAGGCCTTCCTTTCTCTCTCAAATTTTTAACACGTTTCGATAATTTAGACTAACGGCCATATCACCATACAAAAGATTAAATCAATATATTTTTTCGCAGCGAACTACGAATAACACAAGGTCTTAGGAGAACTCTTGTAAAATCAAATTAAACACAAATTTACGATTTTAGCAATGATACTGTGCATAGAAATGTCATAAGCTCTATCACTCTGATACTCAATTTAGAGACTTAATCAGTGGGTATTTTAAATAATTTCATGTCAACATGTCTCGACCTTTCTTGTCATACATTCGTAATTATGAGTAATACTGAGATATTATATAATCCGGCGAATAAAGCACTTTAATCTTTAATCGTTTGTTTCACTAATTAGGTATTATATCATTAAAATTCAGAATATCTTTTTTTTACCAATATCGTCCATAAAAATGAAAAGAAAAAAGATTCCCAATTAGTTTCCCTCGGAAAATATTACTAATGGAATCAGAGTCAGTTATACCCAATTGACTCTCCCAATTCCATCCACCAGTTTACTCTAAATACCATCAATTTAAAAGTAGCCCCATGCATCCATATACCACCATTTACTACTTCGGAATCCCTTCAATTAGCCAATTGAATTTCCCAAGATTCCACCAAAATGCTCTAATCCCTTTTTTGATCCACCAAAAATTCCCTCATGCATAGAACCAAAAAATTTCCCTTTTTTCCCATGAGCCAGTTAATAGGTTAGTGCAGTGATAACTAGCTACTAGAAATTTAGTACTTAACAAGAAAAGAGAAATTAGTTATGCAATTAATCTACTCCCATAGGAGAAAAAAATAAAAGGGATAGGCATAGAAATTCTATCAGAAGTAATTGATTCCGACTTACTCCACCCATTCAGTCGTATCAATTCTACTGAGCCCCTTCTATTCACCCTGAATAGATTCGCTCGCTTACTATACTCCCGAAAGTTCTAATTTCTACAGAAAAGGAAAAATAAAAAAATATATAGGAAGATTCTATGATAATAACATCTACCAGGAATAACAAAGAGAACATCATAAGAAAGTTAATACTACACAAAAATGTTTCTACCAACAGTCACAAATAAAACACTTTCTTTTTGTCAGATCTTGTACTCTGGCCTCCAGCAAATTAATTAGCAAAAATCTTAACAAGTGCATAGAAAAATAATATTTCATAAGACACTCGCTCGGCCAATATTTAAAATCAATGGACTGAGGTTATTCCAGCTCAATTTTTACGAGCTTCTATTTAATTTATCCTTCCCACTCTCTCTCTCTCTCTTCCTTGAGACAAAAATATTCAGTTGGGATTTCCATAAAAATACCACAACATATTTCCTATCTGGCGATCAATTCATCGGCTTATCCTTTCAGCCACAATTACGGCATTTATAAGAACCAAAAAATATACACTCCATTCGAGCCCATTATAAAACAATAAAGCCTGTTTCCAGCCGATGGCCGCTATTGTATTCCTATTATAGATTGCGTAGCACTTCCTTTCGAGCTGACCATCTTGATCCGTCCTTCGCGACTCCCCAGTCGGGCGCGAAAAAAACTCGCGTCCCTTAACGAATTCCTTCTCCCAGAAGGAGGGGGGAAGCGAAAACAAGTGCTGACCATGTGTGATAGCTTGGGGCCAAACGAACTTTCAGAGCCACGTAACTTCTGACATTTCCTTGCACAAAAAAATCTTTTTTTTTATTTTAAAAGATACTTGGAAGAACTAAGAAAGAAACACAGAGAAATTAAAACAAAGTAAATATACACGAGTACGAAATACATACTTTAAATACACCAACAAACTATACGTTGTTTCCTAAAATAAAGAAGAAAGATTAAATACAAAAATTATTTACATTCTCTTAAAAAATAATAATAATAATAATAATAATAATAATAATAATAATAATAATAATAATTTCGCTAAACGAAATTTAAATTGCATATTTACCTAACACTATAAGCGCTTAATTACATAGATTGGCCAATCTTACCTAACACATAATATACAGAAATTGTACATATTCACCTCACTTTACAAAATATAATTCCGTGTAATGAGAAATTCATTACAATCCTCGTAAAATAATTCTCCAATTCCTCGAATTTATCCTCTCTTGCAAGTGACTGACAGTTCAAAGTCGCCACGTATCCGGGCATTTTGACCCTCTGACTTCTTGCAGGACTGTCCACTGCCGTTGCCAGCTGCATTCTGTCCTCCAGGAAGTGAGAGCCTCCGAGGCTGTTTCCTTACTTGTACAATCAACTGATAAATAAAGAGGAGTGCAGACTCACAACGCTGTTTGCTAATGCGGGTTGGTCAGCAGCCGTTCCATGTTCGTTCGCCAAGTATTTGCTTTTGTACTAACAGGCCCCACGGCGTCAATGTATGGATTGGACATTATGAGTCTACTTCGGTCAGTTTCCTTAAGACTTAGCAAGAATTAAGGGGTCGCCTCCCAGTTAGTGGCAGAAGACTTTAGAGGCGATAGTTCCGGTTTGTCGGTCCTCCCCCGGTTTCTCGGTCCGGGGAATACAATATTCCATATGAAGGTAAGATTGGAATATTACATTGTCATTCGGCATACGTCGCTGTGCAAAATTTCATCGTTGTATGATGTCGTGAAATGAGTTAAATGAACGTTGCAAAATTTGAGGATACCAAGAACTATTGTGAACTAATGAAAAGAATGTAAAAAGTCTCCTATGTGGAGTGCTTCCTATAATTATTATGTCAATTCGTTGAACAAAAATATTGACGTGTTGCATTTATAGTGTAAGAGAAACTATTCAATGCAATTGCAAGTCTCTTTTGATTTAATATTTTATTGATCTTGTTTAGAAACTTCGTCATATCTTAGTCTTTTATCGTACTTAAGGAACTTTTGTCGTGTCTTTGTCATTATACTGACAAAGTAACTGATTTGGAGCTGTAGATTTATGTCAGGAACATGCAATTGATACCCAAGACCTATTGTATTAACTAATATCAGTTCAGTTTCATCTTCCTTTGTAAAATTTGTTCTCAATGTTTTATTCTCGTAGTTACACACTTCACTACTATAGACACTCCATATATCCAAGACAAAAGGCTTATATTCTCCCAATTATTATCATTATTATTATTTTGCTATGGAGCGTGTAAATAATACAACATTATACGAAAATTATTTTATATTATGACCCTTTCAGTCATATATGGGTTAATATTTCTAGCCTGTGTAATCAAATCGTGAACAATGGATGCATAGGTTTCTGAATCATGATATCTTATTATTCTCGTAAATCCATTTTCTCCTTGATTGTAATTTAATTGTAGTTGTAGAAATTTTGTTTATTTACATTCTTCACACGCCTTTATGTGACACCTTTCTTTGTCTGTCTTTTTCAGAACATTTTATTTAAATTATGGTCCTTCTCTCTCGCCATAATTTATTATTCGTGTGTAACCTAATTCCATCAGATTGTATTCATTCATTGAAAATATTAAGAATATCACTAGGTGATATAGTTTATATTAGTTACAATAATTCACTTGATCACCTATAGATGCACCTATCCTGATTTTGTATCTGACACTAGTCTTTCTCCTACTTTACCTTAACCTCCCTGCTCTCCTATTGGCTATTCGTGTATTGTGTACTGTCGCTGTCTTTTTTTTCTTCACAAATTGTTCCAATTATTCTTTTGAAATTAACCTTCGTTTAAACGTCACTTCCTGTTTGTGTACATTTATATGTACTTGCTCCGTGCTCAGTTGCAATTGATGAAACTTAATGTTTTCTAATTCTGCCAATATTAGTTACCAAGTTTGTTTCGAAATAGTATTTTTTGATTCTCCTTGGTATTTTCATTTCATTCTTCTTTTCCCTTCTCAAACGTCCTGTTGCTTGCTTGTATAATTGTGGAACCATATTGGCGTTTGTCCTGATCGACCTATGGTAATAGACCAATACTTGCATATTCATTAAGGTTATCAGTATGTGGCATGCACAGCGATTCTTGTACTGTCGAAACAGTCTGGAAGCTACTAAAGATTAATAGTCAAATTACGAATTACGGAATACGAATACAGAATTACGGGGTTAAGGAATACGAATTACGAAATACGAATTAACAACAATAGAATTTGATCAAAGGTTACTGGAGTAGACTTTACTAATCAGTAGTGCAGTGGGAAATCAGATGTAGGTGAAAAGATAAAAGACCGAAAGTTCACTTCGAACACAACCGCTTTTAATATCCTGAATGTTTTTAACTCATTAACTTTTCTCCTACAAATTTTCAACAGCGTTCTGCAGTAATTTCTCAAAATGAGTCGCTAATAGAAGTGCAATATTTTTTTCCCTAGAAAAGCAAATATTGATAACGACTTAATATTCGCGTCTTATTTACAGTAGAAATGAAAGCATATGGTCAAATATTTGCTCGACATCGCGAGGAGAGTAAAAGAGTTTAAAGATAAAATGATCTGAATCATTTTATCAATATGCATTATCATTTCGTTTAGTGCCGTTTAAGTGTAGGTTGTATCTATCACCAAGATTGTACTACAACGAAGCACAATGCAAAGAGAAAAGTTCTACTGCAGCGTTTATAATTGCATTTTACCAATCCTTTACCCATCGAGAATAGTTGCTATGATGCCATTTTCAGTTGTATGGAAGAATGACCAAAGAGTTTTATCTCAGTCGAAAACCTTGCTTGCCTACAGCATCACTTTTATTTCGATTTTGCTTGCACTCTCGCTTTTCCTTGTTCCTGGTATAGTAGTGGTGATTGAGGAAGGTGAGAAGAATCCCACAGAAAAGCTTATGCAGCAGAGTGGGCTTATATTGTTACCAGGTTTAGCAGTTCCTTGTTTCTACGTACATATATTCAAAATAAAATCAGTGATTTCTTTATTAGAGGAAATAAGGAAAATAAATCTACTCCTTCATTTTACATACAAGCAATTTAAATCTGTGTTTTTAAAATCACTGAGCTTGTCTGGAGTACTTGTTTACATATATTTCACTGCAGCATGCTTTCAAATATCTATTGCCTGGGCAGACGTCTTAAAATATTTGCCTCTAAATATTTTGGTATTTAATCAAATTATCATTGCCAAACAATTTACTGTTTTCTGCATTTTATTAAAGGAAAATTTTATTTCAGTGAACAAACAATTAGCGGAGACATTGTCTGGCGTTAAACTACAGAATCTTTTGAAGAATATGTCTTGTAAGGTTTCAAATTGTGAAGCAGGTTGTTTGGATTCAGGAATACAAATCGACAAGGCATCTGACTTGAGATCATTACGAAATTGTCATTCTTCGTTGTGCGATATTTCTTCCGAGGTTGCTTGCATATTTCAGATACAGTTGGTTATTATATACCTTTTGTCATTTACGGGCATTGTGCGTAGTCTCTTCTGTTGCATTTATGGTTTCTATGGCTATGAATATTACCAGGAATATGCACTACATTTGCTTACCATCCAATGGGTCTACCTTAACGCCATTCCCCTTGTCATTACACTTTATTCTGCAGACATGCTTGTGAAACAGGTAAGTTGATCATCATCACAAACATAACTAAGTATTATAAAACCTTGTGTAATATATTAACTGTATATTAACTTTGAATTTTAATACATTCAATTGTTATATCACACAATTATGGATATTTATGGAGATTAAGCTTGAAGTTCTTTGTGAAATGGTCTTTTTTAATTTAAAAAAAAATCGAATAGAGCCTCACAGCGATTTGTCTCCAATTACAAGAAACGTTTGAGTAATATTCGTAAAATGTAATTTTACTTGTGATTAAGCTCACATGTATACAAATCGAAAAGATTTTAAGAGTAGGAAGGGTTGGACATGTTAAGGATATATTTTTAGGAAATAAACGTTCTCATCAAATTACGAAAATAGTTCCTTTCAAGAAACTTCGAGGAAATTAGTCTCGAGCTAGAGGTATTATCTCGAAATTTGCCTGATAAAATTGAGGGAATAACTTGGAAAATCTGTCAGGATGTACGACAGTATTCTTTAACAGTGTTGATCTGACGTCGACCACCTTATAACTTGATCACAACGATTTCAGTGGCATTACAGAGGAAGTGGAACTCCAGACAGTATTTGCATTCGGAACTTAAAGTATTTGTTAAATGTATTGATGTGGTTATTGGAAGAACTATATTTAGATTCTTGTCATTCCAAGACGGTTGGTTACCCCACTATATTAAATGTTTCTGCATTATCAGTTTACAGGGACCAGAAAACTGGGCTAAAATGCGAAAATAAGAAACAAAACGTAATCGGAACGAACAGTACAGAACACAATAGACATAAAATTCCTTACGTGGAAACTGTACACATCTTAATTTTAGCCTTTGCCCAAGTCTATCTGTTAGGAGTTTAGGCAGTTCTCACTACTTATAATTATATGTATGATTTAGTTACGATGACAAGAGCTCCCTCGAAGCCTAGCTCGTGGCACACAGGTGCCAGAAGCGAATAAATTAGGCTTTTTGGAGATTTGAGTGCAGTGGCGAACTCCACAAATATTGTTTACTCTGTGGAGTGGTTTTCTATTTCAAATAAATGCCTGAGATATTACAATCGCTATTTTTTTAAAATTAGAGTTAAATAAATATACATAATCAAGTGATACGCATTTACGGAATACCTGTGATTTCTCGAATAAAATAAAGGGAAGTTAAGTGTCTCATACAGATCAGCCAGAATATTTAACATGTCTTTACAATGATAAAATAGGTTTAAAAAATAGATAAATAGAACTTTTATATGTTTCTAAAACTTTTCTAAAACTTTAAACAATGGATTCTTAACGAAAACGGCCCATCTTAAAATGGTAATACCAGATTTCGTAATAAAATCAGAAAAGGCTGTATTTGAAATAGATATGTTATTGTGCCAGAAACATAAATTGTTCTCTATCTGCAAAATCGAGGACCAGGCCAAGTCTCAGAAAACTGATTGCCTATATGACGTACTTTTTCAATTCTACTAAAAACTGCCAGGTTAGACTACAAAATTCTTCACAAGAAGAGTTTTATGCCTACACAACGGCAGGCATTCACCTGGAAATAAGAAAACAAGTTTACATTTTAAAAGAACACAGTCGGATACTTCTCAAAAATACCTGCAAATTACTATTATATTCCATACAGCTAATCTGAACGAATTATGACAGACAATTTAAATTTACGAACAAGACGAACAATTGAGCTGAAATTGGACTATATACGGTAAATTTACCCGAAACTTTATCATTAAACTTCACGTTAAACTTCCAAAACCTGCAACAATCAATGGGCAATTTACAAACATTATTAGACCACGAGAAGAATAACCTTACAAGTAAGTTTTCTGACCTGGACCTGCATTCTTCAATATCTTGGACTATAATAGTAGTAGTTACCATAATTTTGTATTATTTGTCATATTAACGGTTACATTATGTGTTGCATACTATCGCTTCAGGAAAAATGGAAACCTAAAATAACTCATTGTCTTATATCAGATATATATATATATATATATATATATATATATATATATATATATATATCATAGCTAGTATAATCGCTTTAACAGACATCATAGTGTCAATTATATTTATTTATATACTGCGTCAAGTTATAAAAAGAACGTACTTGCCAGACAGTGAACAAATCACGAGCAAGATATCGTCAATTGACACAGAACTTCACAATACTAGTGAAACCAATACCTCCAAGTTAAACGTTGCATCAAAGGACTCAACGCCAGTGTACGAGGAAACAACATTTAACGGTGCTAAATTAACACAAACATTAAGTGACCTCTTGTACAAGTATAAATTAATCACAGCAACCACTAATACGACCCACCGACTCGAGGATAATGATGATGATTTAAGCTGAATCTGCCTGTTCTGTGGTACGTTATTAGTTCATAAAAGTTCCAGTAAAAGTTAACTCACATCTATATAAGTGCATATCTAGTGTAGTGATAAAAGTGTTTTCTCTGATAAAAAGGAATACGTTAGTGAGCGAAAATAAATAGTTCACAAAAACGCTTGCTTTGTTTACTATTTTCCCCAAGAGGGGGGAATGAAATGTTCAGCGTATCTTCTGAGCACGTGGACATTATGTAAATAAACAAGCATGTTTGTAGGACAAACATGTGTATAAGAACGTAAACATGTAGTGACACACATAGGAGCAGACGACGGTCAACTCCACAAACTAGCACCAGATGGAGCGGATAACAGAAGATAGAGGGAGCTGGAATCAATGTGGGAGATGCAAGAAGAACCACCCCTACAATCACCTATATAAAGAACCAGCGCAATGCAAGAGGTATCACTCAATCCCCGGGTGGTCAGCCCCTCTCCTTCCTCCGTTCGCAGTTGGCTAAGCAACTGGAAGACTCCTTGGTACGCAGTTTGCTCTGTTCTCTCTGCTTTGCACGCAGTTGGCTAAGTGACTGGTGTTTATTCTCACCTAAAAAACTAACTTCTTCCGTACGCAGTTTGCTAAGGAACTGGTACAAATACCTGACACACAATTGGTGGTGTCATCCGCACACGCAGTCGTCTCTGTGACTGGTGTGTACTCGAAATTTAATACTTCTCCTGTACGCAGTTTGCTCTGTTACTGGCACAACTACCTGCATGCAGTCAGCTATGTAACCGGTGTTATCCTACATACCCTAATCTCTAACGAAATCACCCAAAGAAGAAGACATCTTAGAAGTTATACTACTAAATAATCTGTAATTAGTATGCTACGGGACAGTAATTTTGTTAACTTTACTCTCTTATATAAATAAATGGTTAAGGGCTAAAAACCACTCCTGAGTCTCTACCGATCAAAATAGAAGGAACATTAGTCCGGGTGCCAATCGCCAAATTTGCACGTGACCGTGTTGTGAGGTATGAATAAAATAATTTTAGTGATTTTGATAGGTTAGGAAGTATTGATTTCAGATTCAGTTGATGCCACTGTCTGAAGCCTGAGCAAATTATGTAATTCAAGATGGCGTCCAGCGTAAGTGTTGCTTGGGATTCATTGGTAACGAAATATTTATGGGTGCGGGGCATATTCTTTGATCCGGTTTTTACATCAAAAAGTAAGAAATAAGGAAACTAATCATATATACAAAAAAATAAGGTGAGTGTGAAGTGCTTTGTTCGGCAAATTCGTGGATCATTATTATATTTTTTTACTATTTAGGAGCACTCTTACCTTCCCCTACCTCGCAAGAAGATTTAATTTCAATGTACGGCGACGAAGAGTCGCAGACTTCTTTCTATGACAAATGGGTCCAGTGCTGACCGGTGGGGCTTCCTCAGATTTATTATCTAGATACGCGCACAATACGTAAACAATATCACTACCAATACTTAGAGTTTCCCTACTCTACTAATTTACTTATATCTCTCAGTTCCAATTCTAACGTTGATACTATTTTTTTTAAACTATTACAAGGATAGATTTATCAATCCCTACGCTTAAACTAATGAATAATTAGTTATTTAGGTGTTCAAGAACTGCAGATCGTATTAGTAATACTCTTTAATATTAATTTCTTTTCTATATGATTATTATTATTACTAATATTAGACTTGAGTTACCAATGTCGTTTCCATGAGAGATCTTAGATCCTCGTAATTTCAACAGCAGGTTTTGGTTTACTTTTCTCCTGTGTGTTTGGCTTCTGTTTTTGATTATTCAAGAGCTTCTCTCTCTCTCTCTTCTCTCTCTTTCTTCTCTCTCTCTCTCTGGAGATTGTCTTTCCCTGTGTGTTATTATTGCGTTCTGGAATTATACATTACTTATTGTTAATTTCATTTCCATTCTGAATCGAATTTCAGTTTAAGTTCCGACCCATGATATTAGTATGGAAGGGTTCGTTTACTTGCTTCATTATTCTCAAACTCTTGAAATAAAACATATTCATGCGACACTCATCCTAACACACATTTACAACAGAGTTGAATCCTTTGATGCTGTGGATTTCACTGTACCGTCCCTTTTTTCATCCATGTTGCGTACAGTGTTATGAAATGGAGCATAAAACTCCTGTGGGAGGATTTCTTTGTGGGTGCGCACAGAGGCTTTGTCCACATTAACGCCTTTGGAAGCTATTCTTCCTGAAACAATGTTTAACCGCTCATCGGGATGTTATGCTGGATTTAAGGGTTGTATGCATAACTCGAACTGTTTCCTTAATTTGCTGCAGTCTAGAGCATCTCGAAGTATCCTGCTGTTTCCTTTTTTCTTGTGAAATCAGTCTTCCTCATTTTCTCTCTGCTTCCCCATTTCACACGCGTCGCTGTCCAGCTGACTCGTGCTTTGCATACCTAGGGCCCACCGTTTCACTGCTAACCTGTTCAATTTCACATTAGTCAAGGAGTTCCCTCTCCCACCATGGCCATATATCGTAAGCGTAGTTTCGATCATCATGTCTGACCATATGCCGTTCCAAAAACATTTCTGTATCTCATTACATGTTCTCCTTTCAAGAATGGTTCCATGCATTTCTGCGTCATCTTCTTCATGAACATGGGATCGCAAAAAATCCCACATCGCAAATAATTCCAATGACCAGCAGCAGCAAAGTACGGTAACATTTCCTATACACACCACAAATGAAGACACAACTCTTTCTGCTCTTACGAAGATCATCATCAGGAACACTGGATTAATGAGACAGAACTTTCACAACCAAGTTGTTCGACTTGTGAAACATTTTTTTCTTCTAACGCCGTCATCATGGAATCCCAACTTCTCACATCATTCTCTTCGAGGAAGGGACGTATCATTTCTTCTGCTAACAGCCTCATGGCTCGGACGTTTAGAGGGAACTTCTTACCACGCAACATTTGTAATATCTGAGCAAATGCAGACTCGAGGACAATTCCACTTCCACTCATTAGCTCGACCACACATCTACGAAAGACATGATCATGTGCATACTATCAAGCCGAGGAACGAAATCAGAAAATGATATAGGGTCATCCAAATAATGTCCAATACTACTTTGTAGCCTGGTCAGTGGTCTACACTACGTATGATTGTCCATATTCTGCAGTCAGTCGCTTGATTTCTAGCATTGTTGAAAGAATAGTGCCATGACCTGTTGGAGACAAATCAGTCAAGGGTAGATACATGACCTGCGTAGTCCGTGCCAATTCATGACTTCCTTGCCGAGCCAGTTTTATGTTGAAGCCGTGTTACTACGGTACATGGTCACTGTTGACAATTGTTTTTCAAGAATTTTACATCTTTCTTTCGAGCGTTCAGTAATGATATCCATACCTTTGCAGCTAACTGTTTGTGTGGGGGGGGGGGGGGGTGGGGTATGTTGCAGGATATCATAGCCACTTTCTTGCTTCCGCTAAACCTTCCAATTGTGACGTTGGGTTCTGGAGACTTGCTCACTTCCTGTTTGGGAATCCTGTGAATGACAACCTGGTTATCCTCTTTCTGTCCATTTCATTGTCTCCTGAAAATCTTTTCAAAATCATTCCAATGGCATGAGTTTGCTGTAAGTCTTTCTCTGAGCATATACTAGCATCAAAGTTATGAGCTACAGCTGCTTGAAGAAGTCCCTGTCCTTCTTTTACCCCACGTAACTTGTAGAGATCGCTGCAAGCTTTAGCTACTGATGCTTTGAAATGCTTGTTTTCGTCATGACTGGTAACTTTAAGTGGCTTATTTCTTAGATGACAGTTTTCCTCTGCAGTGCATTGGTAAATGCAAGCTGCAATGGGACTGCTGATTAATTAAAGCAACCTGTTACTATGCTGCCTTTTGTAACTGCTGCGATATCTGGTATATTCAGATCGGACAGCAACTGCAGTAGTGTCTGACTACAATCACGTTTTGCAGATTCCACATTAATCCTGACATAGTACTTGGATTTATACGCTGTGGGAGTTTTTTTCGTTATGCAGCAGTCAGTGGTCCGATATGTTCCAGTGGACGAGAGAATGCCCTCTTCGTTTTCAGTGGAAATCAGCGACATTGTGCATTGCTTCCTGAATAAAATCAAGCTTGCTCTTCCGGGAGATGACAATACCAACAGTTTTTCTCCACAAGTTTCTTGCAGATTTTTCACTAACAGTCTTCTCGATACTCAACCTCCGAAAAATTAATATAAGGAGCTCAAAGCGACACTGCTCCATGTTTTACTATTGCTTTCAAGCATTTATTGTGCAACTTCCATGAAAGCAGTATAGTCTTCTTTCGCATTAGACGCTGAGGCTTTATTTCTTGCCACAGTAATAATTCTAGCATTTGTAAATAATTTGTGGCGCTTCCAGTGATACCTAGCGTCAGCGGCATGCAAATCACTCGTAGGACCTAAAATTCTTAAACACACTTCTTCAGTCCACTTGTCTTGCCTTTTATCTCATGCGTCTAGTATTATAGTATTATCTGCTTGACATCCAACGTACGTACTAGAAAGTAATGCTTGTATCGGTTAAGATTTTTCGGATCACGGACTTTGCCCACTTCCCCACAAAAAAAGCACACAGCTTCAAAGTCAAATGCTTGTGAATCTGAGCGTAAATGCCGTTTACGTGGTTGAATGGTGTCCTTTGCCTGTGACTGCAGCCTTTTAAGAGTTCGCTTTATATGGGTTTTTGAAGCGCAACTTGAGACACAGCTTCTATGGCAGTGTATCTCCAACAGGGTTTGGCAGAAAGACGTTGCTCCAATTCTTGGAAAATACAGTCTCCTCGTTGCTTACTTGCTACTATTACGGATTATATTCCTTTAGCCGTAACTGCTGTTACCACATCTGTTTCTCCACTTTGAAAGAGACAGTGTTCTTTTATGGAGTCAGCCATGCCACTCACTCTTCAGGTTCTGGAAGAAATAAAATAAAATAAAATAGAATGAGAAACGCTGCCACTTCTTAACTTCGTTACGGTTGACTTTACACAAAAACAGACTACAGTTTCGTATTTTCCGACCACAAAACATATAATTTGATATGTCACAATTGTATATAACTTAAAGGTCGGAAAATGACGTCCATGGCAGCCATATTTCCCGCCATGTTGGATTACTGATATTGCTCACGTACTGGAAGGTGGCATCCAACGGAATTTCGAAACACACATCACAATAAAACACAAAACATAAAAACATTTTATTCATACCTCAAAACAAGCTTTACCCCTTTGACACCCAGACTACATTACGATATAGTATATTTACCGTGGGCTAATTTGTCAGTATGTATTCGTTCACTTTGTCAGCGATGTCATCATCATCGTCTCTCACTGTAGTGAATTTTGTCTATTCTGGAAATGAAAGTATTGACAATTGCTACTTTATATCTACGTATTCTATATAATGATAAAAATAAAACCTTCCGCTAATATACTCCATTCCAAAAGATTCCTCGATTAAGAATACATGATATTATAGTGTAATATACACTGAATTAGGAAAACTCATAGGATAGCAGGTCACTGTTTCGCGGGCGGACACCACGTGGGTTCCATGCCCCCTCCAGGGCTACACGATTCATGCAGTTGTGTGTGTGATCTTGTAGGAAATGGCTGTGTGAGTGATTCATGTGAAATGCAACATAGTCGTGAGTTGGCGCCACTCGAACGGGCATGGTGGTGGGTGCCCGACGCATGGGAAATTCGATTTCGGCGGTGATGCAGGAATTCGGCTTCACACATTCATTCATTCCAGGGTGTACCGACAATGGGTGGATGAAGGCATCACAGTCCACAACAGACACCATACCGGGCGTCCAGCGGCCCTCAATGACCGAGAATGGCGACACTTGGGACGAATGGTCAACAGAGACAGGAGGGCAACAGTGCGAGAAATAACGGCCCAATTCAATACTCTCCGCGCTATAAATGTTCCCCAGTGGACAATACGTCGGAGCATGCCGGTGTGTGGCGCAGACCTCATGAAAGTATCAATCAAGCATGCCAAGAGGGTGTGGCTAAGGGCCGTGAAGTATCAGTCATTGTCTGGGGTACGCTTTTCTGGTATGGAATATACCCTCTGGTAGTTCTGGAAGACACGTTTAATGTTCCAGGGTATCGTCAGCTGCTCGAAGATCATCTACACCTATGTTTGGTCTTTCAACACCCTGACGATCTTGCGTCTTTCAAGATGACAATGAGCCGCCACATTGTTCCAATGTAGTGCGAGAATTGTTCAAATAGCATGTAGATGATGCCCAACGACTGAGCTAGCCAACCCTGAGCCCTGATATGAACCACATTGAGCACATCTGGGATGCCGCTAAACTCATACTTCGTGCACTGGATACGGTACTCCACCCATGAATAGGCCTCCGGTCTGAAGACTGCCTGGTGTCAACTGCCTCCAGAAGTGTACCAGGGACTTGCAGACTCACTTCCACACCATATAGCTGCACTCCGCAGGGCCAGAGGGGGCCCGACCATATATTACGTGACTATCCCATGAGTTTTGATTATTCAGTGTACATTATTATATTATACATGGTGTGGCAAAATAACACCAACAAAATCCTTACGAGATTCCAGACATGAATATAAGAAAATAATATAGACCACCGAGGGTGCACAAAATCTTCATTTCGACACTTTTTGCTGCTGAAATTGAGAGAAAATAAACATTAGAATATGATGTTTCCACTACCATTAACAGTACAACTCAGTCGGCATAGTACCCTCAAAGATCTCGAACCTACTCTATCCAAAAATGCATAATCCAAAACTGTACATTGGGTGAGCAAGACATTCTCCAAAGGAAGTAGATAACTAACAGATATTCAATGAACAAAGGTGGGTAGAAATGAACAAGAAAGGGACTACCTTCTAGCAAGCAAAAGTAATTCGTTTGTGGAACTTGAGATCTCAAACAGATTTCCTTTCTGCAACGATATTTTAAAAATCTGCGTAGTTGAATAACAATAAATTACATAAATTTCAACTAGAGTATGGTGTATTTAATATCATTAAAACCGACTATCATTGTCTAGTTAGATGGAAGAGATTTCGTTTATCATATGATTTCACACGGAAAATCGTTTTTTACGTGCTTATTTCGATCCACATTTAGTCCAGAGAATGTCTGTAAATCTTCTAGTTTCTAATGGGAATCCGTTGTGCATCCATGGTACATTTCACTTTAAACAATTACGACCCTGAACTCCCTGCAGTTAGGTCAGCTAAATTACTTTTTACGGTAAAATAGTGTCCGGTAAAGAAACTCTTCTCTCTCCTTCTCTTCTGCTTAACGAAAATCAGCTAACAGCATAAGAACAGAATTTTTCAGATATACATGATTTAGTATTAATGAAATGAAAGAATAAATAGAAAATGAAACGGCATACAGATGATGTTGCAGGGAGAAATTTTTCCACGCTTTTGGCATCCTTTATTACTGAAATGAAGTATTTCTGTGAACACCGATGTCTACATATTTATTCTCATGACAGGAATCTCGTGAGCTGATTTTGTCTGTTTTATTTTGTAACACCTTGTAAAATACATATAAATTGTATCACTTTCAATGTATGTATATCCAAAATGCAGATTATTGCAAAATGGAACATTTGTAACCTCTTAAAAAATAAGTTAGAGTTTAGAGTAATATCAAAGGTTTTTATGTCAACAGCAGACAAATGTCTCTCCAAAAGGTTATCAAGTGATCAAGATTGGGTAGTGCATCAAAGTTTTTTATAATTTGAGATGTATATTAGATAGAAAATACAACTGTTTATGCATTACTTACAAATCTTAAAGAAATATACAAGAAGTTATAGAATCATTACTTTTAAAGCGTATCTCAAATTTCGATACATCATACTCATATATTTTGTTTGGTAAATTTCAAAATTAAGGCAGAGAAAATAGTTTTAGTAAGAAATGAAAATAGGACATTCAAACGCATTAATACTCATTTAGTTCATCAGTGATTGCAACTACCATATGTCCCTTCTTCTTCCGGTGAATATAACACAGAATATCCATTTAGGGCTACCTTGTCATTTAGTAAATGGGTTCAAGATAACAAACTGCTCTATTGACCATCAGAAGTGTTATTCTTTAATACTCTTCTGACTTTCCAGCGGTTGTTAACTACAAGAGCTGAAAAATATCTACTATGGATAATGAAGTGTACTTCTCCCATGTATACGATTCTGTTCTTCCATTACTTTATATAGCCAAAGTCTTTGGTATGATGCCCTTCTCTGTGGATAGTAAGAAAGGTTATATAAAATCAGAGTTCTCGTATGCTTTCCTTCTTTATGATGTTTGTGTGAATTTTGGTATGTTGATACTAGCGGTTTGTTACCTTCCTAACTGTGTGTCAGAAATCGCTGAAGGGTTAGAGAACCCAACAGAGAGGTTTATGCAGCAGACCGGTTCGATAATGGTAATACTTAATGGTGTTATATGTTTAATTATTCATCAATTCAAAATTACATCCATCTTCTCCTTATTAGAGAAAATTAGTGAAGTTTGTAGACGTCTTAATATCCCTTACAGGATGTACAAATCCATCTATCAGCAGGCATGCTATTTTTCCAGTGTATTGGTATCATTATTGCTTTTCAGAATATGTTTTCATATCCTAATCTTTGACACAGAATTTGCAGGGAAGCTATTCTTGTTTTATTTCTACATCTTCAATCAAATTCTCATTGCAGTACAATTTACGATTTTCTGCTTCCTAGTAAAAGACATTTTTATGGCTATTAATCAAGCACTTAGAGATATTATCTGTACAAATAATTCTAAGTATTTCATTGAAAATACGTGTACCAATGTGTCTCCATTCCAAGAAAAATACACGGTGTTATTCGAACGAGAAAAATCTATAATGGATGTGTTTACAATACGTTGTTGTTACTTTAACTTGTGCGATATTTCTTCACACATTGTTTCAACATATCAAATACAATTGATCATTATATTGACAACGTCTTTTTGTGGCATTATTAGTAGTTTCTTTTGTGGAATTTTTGGTTTCCATGGAAGCGAAGAAATAAAAAATTATGTTGATTTGGTTCTTGTGTTTGAGTGGGTTTTCGAGAATGGAATTTCCATTGTTCTGGTCTTGTTCTCTGCAGAAATTCTTCAGCGGAAGGTAAGTAGAATTAGTCTTAAAATACACTTCATACTCTAAAGTACTCGTTAATTAACTCTATTTAAGTTAGGATGATTTCCAAATTAGAAAATATTCTTTTCTCCTACTTTATGAATATTGTATGTTTAGTATTTTACGTTACTTCAATCAATATCAAGACATTTAAGAAAATAATAAATATATTAATATATATTAAATTTTTGGATAAAGCAGTTTAAATTTCCATCCTGGTGACTAAGGCTTTTCCCGTTATTTTGTCATGGATTATCATTTCTCAAGGGTTGTCGGTGCATTACGGTACGACCCTGAATAGAGTCTAAAGTACTGTTTTCCGAATTGAACAGTACAGTAAGTGTTTCTTTCAGCCATGCTATCGGGTGACTTTACTCTCCCCCTACTGGGTGGTTTTAACCGCCCCTCAGAAAGAATTAGTCTCAAATATTCTATAAATATTCGTTATTTTGAGATTAAGTAAGAAAATACGATTTGTTGTTAAGTAACATTATAGAATTTTTTTATTTTTGTACACTTGAGTCAATAGGCATTTTTTTAATAATTTTGTGAGTCCCTCCTCGAGCCCCACGAATAAAATCTGCAAGAAACACTAAGTACATGGGGAAAAACTCATAAGACCATATTCTCTATTTTACCACGAGACTAAACTGCAAGTTTCAAGATTACCAATATTTTATTTTCTCAAGTTGTTTTCTTCATTTTTATTTAAAATGATGAAGTATAATAAGGAGAAACGTTACTATATAAGTTCTACAGATTTGTTTAAGGGATATATCGATACCCTCATTTTTTATCATAATTCAAATTTTACGGTTGAAGAATCAGACAAATCCATGACGTATTTCATGATTTAAAGCCTCCCGGAGAATCTGGAAACGATAAAGTGGGTGCAGCCCCCAAAACTCCGCAATATGAGGACCTAGCCCGCTATGGGGAAGCGAGTATTGGTTACAGTCCCGATAAACAAAACTCCCCAATGGGGACACAGTCTTTCTGGGGAATTATGGGGGCGAAGCCTCCCGGAGGTATGGGGCAGATCCCACCATGGGGGTGCAGTCCCACGGAGTATTTGGTTACGACAAAAAGGACACAGCTCCCACAACTCCCTAAGTTAGAGACACAACCCGCGACGGGGAAGACAGTATTGGTGACACCTCCGATGACTGTTGCCAACATATTTTATTCACCCCGCACGGACGGGTGCGCAATAAATTTTTAAATTAAACGTAAATTGTTGTAAATAAAATTATGTAGATTCAATGTTTTAAATCATTGTAGCAGTATTTGGCAGGAGTAGTAGTAGTAGTTGTTGTTGTTGTAGAAATAGGAGTATTAGTATTAATAGTGGTGGTGGGGGTACTAACAGATACAGCGTATACCCACCATGGGGACCAGCCACCCAGAGATCATGGTTACAATTAAGGGGCACAGCCCTCAAAACGTACGAAGTTAAGGGTACAGCTCGCGACGTGGAAACGAGTAGTGGTGAATGATCCAGTCGTTGTTACGAACATTCTTTTTCGCCCCGCCCCAACGGGCAGGTACTTTTGCTTGTCTGGATTTAATTTACTTCTACTGCGAATGGTAACAGCATATACAGTTTTTCATAAACCTTAAAGGTTAGTTTGTAGACCCAGAATGCTGACAGATTGTATTACGCAAAATGTTATTAGCACAACCGTATGAATGTCAGTGAACGATACATCATTAGATTTGTCATAGTATTAAACGGTAGGGGAAAATTATCAGTTTGACTCTAAAAGTGGCAGGTCATTTTAGATCACTTTGTATTATCAATTTGTGTCCCTCGAAGATCTCAGTAAGCACAAGTCCGAAAGAGATGAGCGGTACATCGTTAAATAGTATCAAACCATGTAATAATCTATCATTTAGAGTCTAAAGCTTGCAGGTACTTTCCACTAGTTTAGTATTCTTGTATGTTTCTCCCCCCCCCACTAGATCTTAGTAACTACAAGTTACATACAGATAAACCATACACCGTTAGATTCAAAATAGCCAGAAACGGTGGGGAAAACTATGACTTTGACTCTAAAATAGACAGGTCCATTCTAGTCGCTTAGTATTCTCCATTGTTTCCCTCCGAGATCTCAGTAACTAAAAGTCCGAAGGAGATTATCTATACGCCGTTGGACTAGACATGCTCTGAAATGGTTAGGGGAAACTATGGATATGACTCTAAAACTGGCAAGTCCTTCTCAATCGCTTAGCATTCTCCATTTGTGCCCCTCCTAGATCTCAGTAACTACAAGTCTGACAGCGATGACATATAAACCGTTGGATTCGTCAAGGTCTGAATCGGTGAGGAAAACTATGATTGTGACCCTAACAATCAGGTCTTTCTCAACTACTTACCATTCTCTATTTGTGCCTATATTAGATTTTATTGGCCATAAGTTCGACAAAGATAACGCATACAACGTTGGATTAGTCATGGACACCGATGGGAAAATCTATGACTTTAACTCTAAAATTGGCAGCCAAGGCATTCACTTAGTGATCTCCATTTGTCACTATCACTTCGACTCTTTATTTTTGTATAATTTGTAAGATAATTTTAATTTATACGGGGTGCTTTGGTTTTGTCTATAATAAAACCATTACTTATCTTGTTTATAGTAAACATGAGTATAATCGCATCTGCAGAATTACAACCAAGGTCACATACTATCTGTACTTATAGTGACTGAAAATTTGTGAGATCTCAGACTTTGACTTATATGATACCCTCTGCAAGTTTATCTTTTCGGCTCTTTAGACAATGAGCAACGGTTGTACTACAAAAAGCAAGCCATCCAGAACAAGGCTTCAGCGTCCTTTTTCCCCTAACCAAATCCTCAATACGTTTCCCAAATCCTTTCAGTGAATTTTTGAAGAAGTGCCCGCGGAGCTACGGGTTTAAAAAACAACCTTGATATAATTTTGTTTTTCTTCTAGTCCTTGACCCCCTCCAAGTCACATTCTTGAATATTTAGTCAAGCTCCATAGTCTCCAATTTGAACATCATTTGTTTTAAAAAATAGCAAGGCTTTGGATGAAGTAACACGTAGGAATTAAAAATCTAGCTCTATGTATGTCTGGTAGTATCTTATCTCAAAAGAAGAAATATATGTTTCTCTCTCGTGTAAGGAATTTGTTTACAATTGTCAGATCTTTGTTGTAACAAGTAGTTACACTCTACAGCTTCCTCTTGAGACGCATAAATGTATTTTATTCCATGCATATTTTCCGAACAAAATTGAAACAATACTTGAGCTTTGAGGATTTTGTTAGGGAAAAAAGGACGCTGAAGCCTTGCTCTGGATGGCTTGCTTTTTGTAGTACAACCGTTGCTATCACATGTGTTTTCCATGTTCAGAAAAAAATCATGTGACCTGTATATGTGGGTCAAAAGTGTGGTTGCAGATGTAGTCTTTGTTCTTCGTCTTGTGAAATTAGGAAGATGTGTAAAGTTTTGTTGAGATACGTTGTAAAGTGTGGATTTGCGTTATTTTGTCCAACTCTCGTATATATGGGTCAACATTTTTGTTTCAGGCATAGTCTATATTCTTCTTGTCAAATTAAAAAGGTGTTCAAAAGTTTCTTGAGAAATGTTAAAAAGTGTGAATTAACTTTTGGGTTTCGAACTGCGGCTGTTGAAAGAACAGAGAACTACTGAAAGCTACAGAACTTTCCCAGGACCTCACAACAAGCTCAAACCAATGGGTGCTATGCCCCCCAGTATATACGACCTTCCAAAAATTCACAAAGAAGATGTTCAGCTTCGTTATATTGTCAGTGCTATTGGTGCCCATTCATACAGACTGGCCAAGTTCCTCACCCAACTGATCCAACCATTAACAGGACAATGCCAACACCATGTGAAGAATTTTTACAGTTCATCGAAGCCATATAACACATAGAAGTTCTACCTACACTGTAAAAAGTGGAAACACGAAGTGGATGAATGTTATTCCACTTTATGGAGAAATAAAAATCGAAAATTAGTGTTTTGGTGTATTTACTCTTAAATGTGGATATAGTGTAAGCCCTTTAGCGGAAAGATTGGTAACCTTAACTCCATTTTAAAGTTCAACATTTTCTTTGTAATAGCTTTAAATTGGTTGAAACTGACCAACGTGTTTTGTCGGTGAACGTTCAAGTTATTTTACGCTAAAAATTCTGTAATTTTCCGATCGAAGTGTAAGCTAAATTGGCAATTTTGAGGTTATGTACTATTGTGGATGAAGTTTATGCCTTGGTTGGATATTCTACAATCCAGTAGCAGGAGTAATGCTACTAGGTTGTTACTGAACGCCCCTCCATTTTGAGTGTTTATATTGCTTTTGCTCTGGTGGACCCTCGACGAAAAGGATTGCATTGTCAGAAAGAGGAATTAAGTTGGGTATAAATCTTTACACTGTAGCAAACGTATCTCTCCTTTTTTCACAAGACATTTCTCGTAGTAAAATCAACAATATGTTAATTGTTAACCACCTTCGCAGTAAAATCCTAGCTATAAAACCGTGAGCACCAACAGTCTTTGTAGGTAAATGGCGAGAGCATTTGGGAGTTCGCTGTTAGGAGGTGTTGAACACGGTCATGCTCTTCTGCGCTCCATTTGTGATCCTTTGTTTTTCTTCGTCGTGAGTGACGTGGATTGTTTTCTCTGGATTTGTGTGTGGCAGTTATTTCTCGAAGATTCGTGGTCAACAAAGAATTAATTAACAACAGTTTAGATACGAACGTGAAAATACTATTCAGGTTGATTTTAGAACATTAGTGAAAAAAACCTAACGTGGCTGATATCCAGGAAGCTATATATGAACAATTTCAGCTCCCTGACAACCAAGTAGAAAGTTTTGAATTATGTCAATACAGCAGACACGTGCGTATACATTTATACGTGAAAGTTGCAACCAAAGACATAGTACTTAATACCCTAAAAAAATACAATGGTGAATTAACATTTATTGCTGAAAATGTACGATATATTCTACCCATAACAGAAGGTACGCCAGAATTGTATACTTATGTAATTTATTCGGTACCTCTTGAAATATCAGACAGTTATATTCAAAGTGCTTTAAAACCGAATATGGATCAATTTTCTCCGTAAAGAAATGCTTTCACCGCCAAGTCCGATACTCATGTTACAACGGAAGACGGTTAATTTGCTTTACTCAAATACACAGACCGATTCCAAGGTACATTAAACTTTCGTTTTTCATCCTTCAGAATTTGCCTACGGATAATAATCAAACAACTTCTCCTTCTATTCCCTCTCCATTTGCAATACCGAATCAAGGAAATGACCCTTTACTGGCATTTAACTACATGACTTTTCCTACAGTTCACCAAGCTCATAAGCGAAGTCATGATAGCGTGAGTGACGTCATTCCACCAGAAGAAACTCAACTACTTACATCCACAATTGAGAAACCAGAAAGTGTGCTAAATAGTGGAAGGGTGACCACAACCTTCCAGCTTAAACTACAAAAACAAATAAGCTTGTTACTGTTGTGGCGGAAATCCATTCGGAACCGATAAACGTGACAGAAGAAAATCTGGAAAATACACTTCTAAATGCACGAATAACAACGGTGGCGTTTCAAAATCGAAATGCTCATGATATTTTTGAGGATGGTGTCAGTGTTTTGTCTCCCCCTACAACCTCGATCAAAGCTGTAGAGGTACAAAAGGTGAGGCAATTGAGCCAGAAATAACAGATTCTGATACAAGTGTGGATTCTACGGTAGGTATATATTACCTGACAAGGCAAACTCCGCAGATACAATTCAATGAGGAAGGTAAAAACTTTTCTGCTTCTTACAAACGAAAAATTAAAAGAGACAAAAGTAGAGGAAAACTATACTATGTCTACCTTATTTTTTTAAAAAAAAAAACATTGTATAAACTTTCATATTGTGTAAAACTTAGTAGGTTTTTACTCGAAAGTAAACACAACTTAATTAAGAAAAATAAGGTGGCTCAGTATCAAGCGTGTTCAAAAATCACTCGGAATGACAATGGCAAATATTTTGTTTATGGTGATATGGACTGTACTTTTCCCCTTGTGTGTGAACCAGCACTTGGAAATAGCAGGACAACATAGCTATAATTTAAAGGTCGGCACTTTAAATGTTTGTAAAAGTTCCAACATATACAAGTGCGACGCGTTAGCAAATACTCTACGAAATCAGTCAATTAGTATATTGTGTGTTCAAGAATTAGCGAAAAGTGATATACAAATATATAATTACACTTTTCTTAAAAACTATAAGGTAGTACAGTATGTTGGCCTCGGATTCCTCATTCGGAACGACTTAACATGGCAAGATATTTTAAAATCACCTGATGGACGCCATTATATAATTAAAGTATCCAATCTTATAATATCCAATTATAATATAATCCGATAGTTGTCATAATGGTACTCATTTTCTAAAAGAGAGATCCTGTGTATTCTACTGCCAAAAAAATTATAGCAATTTTTTAGAAGAATTGTAAACATATTCACATTATATGATATTTGGCCTCATCTACATCCACCCGAGCCTTTATTTACGTTTTATTTCCATAATAGTAAAAGTCGCTTCGATTATCTCTTTACCACCTCAGATATTATTTCCCATGTGAAGTCGATAAAGGCAACAAAGCTCGCTTTTTCTGATCACCATTGTTGGTCACAAGTTTAGTATGGAATGAAGCTCTACACTTACGTCATAGTTTCTTGGTGCCGCCTTAATATGGATTTTATGCATCTAGAACGTTTCAATCAGTTTTCTGTGGACTTAGTCAAGGAAACCCGTGTTGACATATCCAATTACGGTAATCCTTTGATAGTGTGGGGAAAACGAAAAGAAACATATCCAATGGGGTTTGAAACAATTCACCTCACAATTTTATTTGAAAACAAAAAAGACTGGAATATTATCAATAATTATTACAAGACTACAGTGCGCGAGTGATAATAGATCTAAAGTGGTTACCGAAAGTAAAACATACTCAGGCTAAAATAATATTGATACTTAAACAACGAAATATTTGCTTAAAATAAGAAACAAATTGAGTGAAATTGGTATAACTGAACAAATATCTCCGGATTATGCTTTAAAAGGCAAAAAGAATATACAAAATGATAAATGTATAAACATATTTGAAAGTGACTCCGGAGAGATTTTTCAATGTGCTAATATTTATTCTGGTGTGCAAAAACAATATAAATAGATTTTTCAAATTAGTGACACTCAGGTACCTGATATTTTAAAAACTTTTCAATTAGATACTTTACCTAAAATTCCGGCCCATGAACAGGAAAGATTAAGACTACCTTTTACCGTTGAGGAAATGGAAATCGTATTAAATCATGTAAATGTTAAGGCAATAAGTGGTGAAGACGGTCTGGGAAGTTTTTGGTTTGTGGTGAACAAAGGGTATACAATCAAACAATTATTACCTATATATAATTTTATTTTGGAGTAACCGTATATAATGGGAACTTTTTCACTGTGATCGGCATTCTTTTTTTCAAAAAATCCCTTTCGGTAGGCCTACAGGCTGAGGTAGATCTCGAAGTTTATTTTTTATTTTCAAAAATTCAAATCTCGCCTTATATGAGAGCTATCGAGAAACTATTTATTGATCTGTAGATTATTCAAAAGAGCTGTTCAATGATACTCCACAAGACATATATATATATATATATATATATATATATATATATATATATATACTTACTAGCTTTGTTTCGCTTGGAGCGCTCCCCCAGGGGGAGCCACCCAACTTCAGTGCTTTTGAGAGGATGCGCCTCCTTTATCTTAACCAAAATCACCCTGCAGCACTACGCCACCATGGTACTGCGCCACCAAAGGGGGGCTGCGCCACCAAAGGGGAGGTTTGCCCCATTTATTGTAACCTACTCTTGGTCATACACCTTCAAAGAAAATTTCGTTTCTCTACCTTCAATGATTTGGAAATTGGGTTTTTGGGACGGCCATTTTGGATCCAAGTTGACGACTTTTTGAAAGTTTTCTTATGTTGTCGTGACCTACTTGTGATGGTACAACTTCAAGTAAAATTTCATTTATCCAGCTCAAACGGTGTGCAAAATGGGACTTCGGCCGGTCTTTTTGGATCCAAGATGACGACTTTTCCCAAATGTTGTTATATTTCCCTAAACTACTCGTCATAGTGCACCTTTATGCCAAATTTCGTATCTCTAGCTCAAACGGTATGGAAAATGGATTTTTAGGTCTGCCATTTTGAATCCAAGATGGGGTCTTTGGATATATCATGTAATATTTTAGTAACATACAAGTGATAATGTATAGTGTTACCAAATTTGATATTTCTAGCTGCAGCCGTTTAGGCTGTGTATTCTATACAACAATGAGTTCGGCGGCCATTTTGAATCCAAGATGGCGACTTTTTCAACATTTCGTAATATTTTCTTGAACTATTAGTGACAATACGCCTTGATGTCAAATTTCGTATCTCTAGCTCAAACGATATGGAAAATAGATTTCTTACTTCCGCCATTTTGGATCCAAGATGGCTTCTTTGAACTCACTAGGTAACATTTTCGTAATCAAATAGTGATGTTGTACCTTTATGCCAAATTTTATTTCAATAGCCCCATCGGTTTAGGCTGTGTATTCTATACAACAATAGGTTCGGCGGCCATTTTGGACCCAAGATGGCGACCGATTTTGGTCATTAACGAACTTAACCGAGCTATTAACCCTGGAAACAACATATAAAAATTTAGTTCAAATATCTTCAAAATTATGGCCGCTAGCGTGTTAATATATATATACTTTCATATCGTACCGATCTCAATAGGTATAGTTTTCTTCGAGATCTAAATAAAAATTCAAAGCCTGCTTCAATACGTTCATGCCGATTAATTCACTTACAAAATACTGATGCCAAAATTCTCATGCATTTTATTACAAATCGTCTAAAACAAGTAATACCTTATTTCGTACAACCTAGCCAGAGTGGCGTCATGATAGCCATCCCAATCTATATTCAATTAATGAATATACGAGATTTAATTATTTTTGTTCAAGACGGTAAAACTTTCCCGTGTATGATATATAAATCTGATTTTGCCAGTGCTTTCGATCATTTAAGTCATCGGTATTTATTTGAAACAATGAAATTAATTGATTTTCCAAATGAATTCATACAATTAATAAAATGCATTTTTACTCATCGATACATGAAATTATTAACAGTAAATAAACTCCTCTTGTCTTCCTTATTAGATCGGGCACGTTTTATAAATGTCTACATTTATAGTAAACTTTATTATTTTTTACAAATAATTCCGGCGAGTAAACCTTATTTGGATACAGTATGTTGGTTATGTATTATGAAGGAATCAAATGTGGCGGCGTAAGGCAAGCTGGGGCCTGAGACAAGTGAACTTGATGAGTCTTTTTCGCGAACACACTCTTGAGCGCAGACTGCTAATATTGGTCGTAATGTCCTACAGCCGTTATTGCGAGCGCCACGGGAAACTGAGGGATTGCGGAGGACTCTCTGCCCAAGACGGAGAACCTTGTTCACTCGCCATAATCTGTGCATGCTAGTGAATATTAAGATTATGGAGAGCCATGATTTTCAATCATCTGATTGCAGACAAGCCCACAAGTAAGAGTCCTGAGTTCTTGCGTCACCAACCACCAACGAGACGCTCTACTATTTTATTTTAACGAGCGATTATTCACTTGTGTCAGCGACCGGAGCAGAGTGCGACGAAAGCTCAAAATCACGGCGGAATTAATATCATCTAAACTCTAAGAAAAATATGTCTGGATCTTGGTCAAAGGCTTATAGGTATGGTATTGCTTCACGTTCACGTAATATATGGGATATAGCATGTACCATCTTGTCGAAGACACTAAAAGTCATCTATTTAACGGATTGCTTATGTCACAGGAAATTCCTTCATAAGTTAGGCTACAGTGAGGTAATTAAATGGGTTAATGAGGTATTCTCAGGTACAGCTGCTGTTGAAGAGCATGCAACCTTGTTTTCTCTATATGCCACATTAAAAATTTAGCACGATCTTCGCGGTGTAGAGCATAATCTGACATAAATAACATACAAATCGTACGCGTCTTTAAATTGCAGTTTTTAAACACTAATGTCACAAACGTAAGAAAATCCTTCACACATACAAAAAATTATTGTTTTCTTAATAGCAAGCGCAAAATCAAAAATTAAAATAACTATTTAGTACTACCAATTTTTTACCATATTTTGTGTTACTAGTATGGGTTGCATTGTATGTTTTCTCCGTTGAGAAAAGTTAAATACATGTATAGATTAAGAAGGCGTAACAAAATAAAATCTTCTTTCGATACGTTTATCGTAAACAAATGCAACATATATGGCCTGCCTGATCTGGCCCGCGTGTCGTAGGTTGGGCATCACTGCTGTTGATGACATAAAGACTAGCTTGCTTGTTTTCGAAGCAAATGAAATTTCTAACAATTGTATAAAAATAATTATCACCACTGTTAAATAAACCGCAAGAAACATACTTCCAAGCACACCAAAAAGAAACGTAACAAAAATTGGTAAATTATAGGTAATATAGGTGGAATTGGTAAATTATAGATATGTGAAAATCACAAAGAAAAACAATTATCTTTCCAGGCATACATTTCCAAGCGGATCCTTGTTCATGCACCAAAAATGTTAGGAAATTGACACGAACACTTGATGTACACTTATAACTTTTAAACGTTAGGGAAAATTTGCAGGTATGAACATCTTAAAAATAATTGGAGAAGGTAGTAGTTTACCAATATCTTACTTCTGCAAGATAATATTGAAAAAGTTAAAATTATATAAAACCTTTACTGTTAATTGTTTCTCTCCTTTACTTTCTTACGAAATTCAAATGAATTTGAAGACTTTTGGAATCGAAAAATCTTACTAATGTGTTCGAAAGTGATAAAACGGACCCAACAATCCCGACATCTCAATTTAATTTTCTTTGCAGAAGGACCCACATTTCAGGTATACGGTAGGCTATGGGTGTACGACTTTTGTAGTTTTTGTAATAAAATGTAAATAATATTAAGCATTAGTAAGTCATAGAAAAATTTTCATTTGTTCACAAGAGCTCAGGGCTAAGCAGGAGCGCAATCAACCCTTCTGAAAGATTTTTATTCCTTTTTGGAGGTAAGAACTCATGGAGGAAATGATACGATCTTCTCCATCTTAAAAATTATAGTGTGGGTCCTGTTCCCACCCAATGCCTCTAATGAGTCGAATCCATCACTCTTGCACACCACTTCCCACGACACCCTATTCCACTACTTCGTTACTACTGTTAACCAGTCTTTCACTTCTCCGCTATCTTTCATTCACAAAAGAAGCGTAAGTATTTACGCGAGCAACGCGTTTTCTCATGTTTGGGGAGGATGTACGCAGAAGGTTGGAGCTAGTGGCAGCTAAATGTTGAATTGAAAGTATTTATCCTGAACTTTATATCAACAAAAAATCAGAGCTTGATTTTTCTGTGCGCCTCAATGAAACTGGGAAAATCATCCAAAATTTTATGATAGGATTTCGATGTATATATATATATATATATAATAAAAATATTAGGTTACAACTCTCAACTACATTAAAGTTACGATTACACTCTAGGTGAACTAGAAAACCTACCATATTTTACATAATAAAACACTTGCCTCAATTGCAACTGCAGATAGAAAATGTATATAAGCAAATTTCGAAAATGTTGGAAAAATTGGCAACTTTGAGGCACGTGCATTAAGGAATATGCATTTCAGCTTTACAAACGAAGTAGTTCAGTGTCTATTGGGTATTTAAGTACAACATAATATGGTTTTCGATTATATTTTTTAAAACTGAACTTTGGGACTTTGACCCAAATTTCGAGTTCGTCCAACGAGTTCGACACTTGGGACTCGGGGTGCTGGCATCGCCCCTCTCTTGCGCCGCTACTGGTTACTTCCACCTATTTCAGTTACCGGGAACAATTCCACGAACAGACAGACGGCGTTGCTGTGGGGTCTCACCTTTCACCTGTAATAGCAATTTTATATGGAGGACTTCGAACACAGTGCACTGGAGACCGTAATACTGAAGCTTAAGACCTTCTTCAGACACGTCGATGACACATTTGCTATTTGACCTTACAGCAGAGAAGAACTGGATCAGTTCCTGAAACACTTGAATTCCATTCACCCTAATGTACAATTCACTATAAAAACAGAAGAAGATCAGCACCAGCTACCGTTTCTAGACATACTAGTATATAAGAAATCCAACAATAGGCTAGGACATGCGGTATACAGAAAACCCATTCATACCGACTTGTATCTTCATAAATAAAGCTTTCATCATTAGATGCAAAAGAAAGGAGTATTGGAAAGGAGTATACTCTGTTCCACAGAGCCCGTCAATAGGCAGACCAAGACCACTTGCTAACAGAACTTCGCCATTTGGAGAGGGCCTTTCGCATGAATGGTTATACCAGCTCATACATCCGAGAGGGTGCACTTCGCAGCACCAAAAAGCAGGGCTGGTGCCACTTGTAAAGATCAGGAGCAGAGACACATCAAGCCAGCATTAATTCCATTCATGGAACCATCTTTGTATGTTATCGCGAAGATTCTGTTCAAGCACAACATAAAAACCATACATTTACCTCAACCCACGATAAGATATCTGCTACACAGAAGCCCAGACAACTCAAGAAGCAAGGAATATATCAGATCACTTGTCCACCACAGTACTTACATAAGAGAGACCGAAAGAACAATAGAAACTAGAACATCAGAACACAGTAGATATATTAGACTGAATCAACCATCCAAATCTGCCGTAGCTGACCACTGTCTGAAATAAAACATCAGCCCGACTTTGACAATATACAAGTTTTAGCTTCCACAAAGAACTTCTGGGAAAGGAAAATCAAAGAGGCCATCTACAATAAAATAAGAATTCCCGCAATAAATAAATATGAAAGATATGGTCCAAGCACTTCTTCGAACTCAGTCATCAACTTTCTCTACTAAAACAGAAAAATTAAATTTTGACTGTCAGGGCCCTGGAAAGAGTGACTGCTCTCCAATTCTACTGGCGATATCCGCATGCACATGTTACATGCAACTAAAGCATCTGTCGCTGGTGTGGATGCTATGAATCTGTCTTTCGAACACATTTATCGCGAATCGGATTTGTATAAGAGAAGAAAGAAGACGAAACTAGAAGATAGAGAAACGCGAGAAGCGTTTTCTGGAACAGGGCAAAACCCAGAATTCTGTAAAATTCCTAAAACCGGTTCAAACTACTGATCTGCATCGCCATTTACCCGCACATATCTAGTTTCTGATAACCAATTAGAAGTCTTAGATCATTATGCCTTCTGATTGGCCCGCCGTCAAGAGACCTTTCTACATAAATCCCTGGTAATCCGATTTCCAAATATAATTCCTGAAGATAACGTCGCTGACTGACGTTGAAAGCTAACATTTCATCTGGTCTTTTACCCGAGAATCATGGATAGGTTGTCTATGTTCTTTGTGTTGTCAAATTAGTTAGTTGTGCAAAGTTTTGTTGAGATATGTTTAAAACTGTGAATTTCCACTATTTTGATCAATCGTCGTATATATGAGTCAAAGTTTTGTTTTCGGATGCAGTCTATGTTCTTTGTGTTGTAAAATTAGGGTAGGGTGCAAATTTTAGTTGTGATATCTTGGAAAGTGTGAATTTGCGTTATTTTGAACAACCCTCGTATATATAAGTCAAAAGTTTTATTTCATACGCAGCCTATGTTCTTTGTGAGCTGAAATTAGGAAGGTATGCAAAGTTTTGTTCGTTGGGCAATGTTTTCGAGCAGTCGAAACTTATTCACTCTCGAAGTTACTCGAAATCGGATTCGGATTTCGAGCGGTCGAAATCCGTTCGTTGCGTAGCTCTAATTATGATTGATCATGTGCGTTTTTACATGGAGGCAGAGTAGTTTACTCTGTATTGATCATACTACTTTAAATTTTGCTTTCATTTGTATAAGACTGTCATGTTTCTTATTCACTTGAGTGTAGAGCAAATAAATTATGTTTCAGATGTTACTTTTCCTAATGGCTTAGAGATAAGCAGCTACTTTATCAACTTACGTTAATGGTTTGGAATCATTAGTGTCTTTCAGAACAATGATCGCGATTTTACACATCACTACAAACATGGCAAGAGTTGTGTACTCCAACAGTTTCGAAGCCGTTGAAGTAATCTTTCATGCGTCACAAATTCTAGGCATTGTACCGTTTTCCGTAAGCACCAAGAATGGTAAATGGTTATTCGCTCGATCAACTACTGCTCTAGGATACAGTACTACTGTTGCATTGTGTTTGATGGTGGCGTGCCTTCTTTTCATTCCTCAAATCTTGTTAAAGATTGAGGAGGAAGTCCCAAACCCTACAGAGAGATTCATGCAACAAGCTGAGATTTTTGTATTGTTATGTGTTGGTACAATTTGCTTTCCTGTTCAGATTTACAAAGTCAGGTCAGTTCCTCGTTTAGTGAAGAAATTTCCAAAAATAGATAGGCATTTAGATATGTTTTCCAGGAAATATACACGATTATTGGGCCTTATATTCTTCTCTATTCTTGTATTTCTTCTTATTATATTAAGTACTTTCATTGCCTTTCAAGTGTTTTCAATATATATCCCAGATCATTTACCAGTCTGTTTGTTATTTACGTTTATATTATTCAGTCAATTTGTTATAACTCTACAATTTTCTACTTTCTGTATTTCCTTACAGCAGAGATTTAATACTCTAAATCAACATGTTACTAGTATCTTAACGAACATAGAGCTAGAAGAAAGCAATAAAAGATGTATCATTTCAATTTCACACAAAAAGCGTGTCATTCCTACGAAAGAAATCAGCACGGCTACAAAATTATATCACTTCCGTATTTGTCATTCTGATTTATGCAGTATTTCATCTGATATCGTTTCGATCTATCAAATACAGATAATTATGATATTCATAATGTCATTTTTGGGTATTGTTGCAAGTCTGTTTGGTTGCATATTTGGCTTTTACAGCGATAAAATTTTTGAATCTTATCCCGCTGTATTTCTCGTTGTTCAATGGATTTATCTGTATGGAATTCCCGTTATATTTACATTGTATTCGGCAGAGAAGCTGCGGAATGAGGTAAGATTACATTCACTTATTTCCGTCATGTAATACTAGTCGAAATCACGTATTTCTAATAATTTAATAAATTAATTGACTATCAGTAAACTTTAAAAATATGTATACAAACTTATTTATAAGAACTATTGAATTAAAACACACATCGATACTAAAAATATCCTGGCACAAAAAGCACACGAAAATTTCACCAAAAATGAACTTTTTGTGAACACATGTGAGCTCTATGTGAATCTACAAAATATTTTTTTTAGTGTGCTCAATGTGTTTTTTATTAGCTTCTGGCTCAGGGTGCATATTTTCTACACATTAACTTCACATTATCTACGCTTCATTTTGTGAACAATTTTAGAATATTTGTCAATTGAAAGTGAAATTTTTGTGCAGAAATTGTGTATCAGTACACCAAAAGTGTATATATTATGCACTAAAAATGTGCTAAAACTGGGACATATTCTGAACATTTTTCGGGACATATTCTGAACTTTATGTGTACTTTAGGTATACTTTGATTTTCAGTGTAGTATTTCAGGTTGGACATGAATACGCAGTGTGTATGAAAAGATGAGAATTAAAAAAAATGTTTCGTTGGACTGGTGAAATCTTCATAAACTGATATCTTATACACTTGATCCTCTCAGTGACGTATAGCATTATTACGTAGATTGACATCATAATTGAAAGTATATGCTTTATTAAAATAAATACACAATTAATTATATCGCTAGGTTGATTATCTCCCGAAATATTGAAAGTGGAGTGCTTCCGAGGTTAGGCTAACTTAAAATACATATTTTGTTTTTTTAATGGCTTATATTAGGTTGGGTTATGGTTCAACTAGATTATGCTACGTTAATTAGATTCTTAATCACGATTGTTTTTCCTTTCATATCAGTTTAAAATTAATTCAATTCAAGTAAGTATATCATTTTAAAATTTACATCAGTTCAAAAAATGAAGAAAGTCTATCCTGTCTTTAGGAGAGAAGTAGTAGCAGGCCTAGATCTATTCTTTTATTCGTAAATTGCCTCTTCTTTAAAATTAAGAAGTTAGAGTATTCGGTTTTCAACATACACAAGACAACGAATCATTATGTGATAAGCATATAAATAAGCCTACAGAAATGTAAGCTCTTATTGCTAATAATACACTTTGTCTTTGGTAGTTCACTTGTTTGCATTAAGAAATTAAAGGCCGTGTATCTACTAAGTATTCATAAATATCACAAACATTAAAACATAAGTGACGCAAAAACAAATTTTCTTCGGAATCATCAGAAACGATGATTGAATCTGTGGGACATAGGGTCATTTTTTTTCAATGATGAATATACTAATCCAACTTTTATTGTTGTAATGCAAATGTAACACATTCCCAGATTCGTCTTTGCAGACATTTTTCCTGTTTGAAGTATCGTGGTTATGTTTAAACAAAGTGGTCATTCTCTGTCGAATGTTTGGTTCTAATTTGTGCTTTCGTGGAAAACTTTAATGGCTTTACTGGCACTTGTATGACCTTTACATTCTATGACAGAAATCTGAAAATAGTATTTTTTAAATTGATATTATTAACACCTTGCAAATAAATTGAATCTTGGAAAAATAGTATACCAGTAATTAGCAATCCCTAGTAGCAATAACTGGTTTGAATAATTTACACAACAAAGTATCCGAGAATAAACATTCTCCCAATTGTTGAATAAAATCCTTACAATAATTAAATTATAGCAATAATTTATTAGAGAAAAATGAAAACATGGTTCTTAATTTACATGGTTAGATTTAATAGATTTCTTTGTAACTTACAGGAGCCTTCTTTAAATTTTAACCACGACCAACAATAAATAGTATGTGTGTCGGGTCTATACATCATCAACGAAACAATAATAAACGCGTTAGGAACAATATCAGTGTTGCAAATTTGTTTTGGACATAATATTTTAATCCTTGATAGTGTGAAAAAATTGGGTAGTGCCAATAACAGAAAGAAATAAGGGAGACAATTATTATAAATTACCGGCTGAATTAAAAACTAATTTTACATGATCTCAAGAATAATAGATAAAACGTAACTTTCATGGTTTAAATATAACATATTTCCTAGATCGCCATTGCCAGAACCAACTTTATTATTGATGAGGAGGAAAAGAATGTTAAACACGGGGTAACAAGTTTCTTTCTTTTTTCTTTTTAGAAAACAGTTAATGTTAGATCTTTGATATCGAGTTACTACAATTTTACTCGAGTATTCTAGTCTATAAAATTTAGTAAATCACCCAGCAACCTTTAGTCTAGCAAATGTCATGATTAATTATAAATCCACGTGAAAGAATCAATGCCTATTGTTCGTAAGATTCCAAATACTTTTCTTCTAAGAATATACTCTCTTCAAATGTTGTTGATCTTTAATAAATGCCATATGGCATAAAGAACATGGGTAAGAGATTAGCAAAGTGCATTATCGCATGGAGAGATTTGTCAATATTTACGTTATATCTTATTATATCATTATATCTTATGACCGAAACTCACCACATATGTTATCACGCATCCATTAGCTAAAATGACTTTTGATGAAAACTATTCTGCGTGTGATTCTCTCAAGCCAATCCTATTTCTGGCAAGATTTTTGGATTAATGTCATTTTCCATCACAAATAGCAGTGGTCGTAAGAGTCTGATATTTTCAGTTGTGTTGCTGATTCACAGTATATGTTTCCATTTGGTAGGGTTTTCCTTATGCTGTCTCTTCATCCAGGATACTCTCTTCGACATACAAAATGCTGTGGATAATCCAACGGAAAGATTTATGCAACAAGCTGAAGTAATTTTGTTGGCAGCTCTAGGATCATCCACATGTTACATTCATCTATTCAAGATAAGAAATTTCCCGGGTTTGTTTCGAACATTTGAGAAAGTTGATAGACTTTCAGGCTTGTGTTACGACGAATATAAAAGTACTTTCTTAAAATGTTTATCGCTGACCGGCATGCTATTATTGGTTCTGATTTTCAAAATCCTCTCTCACATGTCTTTGGAAGGCATTTTCTGTTGCCTAGAATACTATATTCTTTTCGTAAAGGTGTTTAATTTTATGCTAATTGCCATCCAATTCTCAGGACTATGTCTTTTGCTCAAACGTAGATTTTACTTCGTTAATAAGAAACTTTCATATGTTTTAAAGAATAGAGACATTTCACTTTGCAATTGTGGTATATGTCGTAGTACACTGACAGAAACGAGTGTTGGAAGTAAGGTGCCAAATATAGCATCTAAACTATATTTCCTTCGTGAGTGTTTAACATTCTTATGTAACATGTCTGCTCAAATTAATTCTATGTACGGGTTACAAATGGTTTTCATATTTATTGTCTGTTTCTTTGGCATTGTTGTAAAATTGTTCGGTGTCATATTCGGTTTCCATGGTGAGAAATATTTCAAAGGATATAATTTCGTGTTTCTTTATGGTCAGATGGTTTTCCAATACATAGTTCCCGTGATTGTTACGTTGTTTGCTAGTGATATGCTGATGAAGCAGTATGGAAATACTTTTAAGCATTTTCTACTCATTTATGAGTATGTTTAGTGCAAAATGTTTATTAATTTTCAATACATAATAACAGACAAGAAGCAAATTAAAGATCTCCACAAACAGTTGAACAAATAAGAATAGCAACGCAACAAGTTAGAACATTGAAGTTATCAGAATCACAACAACATAAATATAGGTCAGGGAATCCAATATAAACTTGGGCTACCAATAAATATCAAGAAATTGCTTAATCTGTTCACCTGAAGGTAACGAATGGAAAGGGGAACTTAATGAAAACTGCACAGAAAGCTAACTTCACGGTAGGGCTTCCGCAACTAATGTAACATTGATTCACTTACGTAAATCAATTAATTCTTGTATAGATTTTTCGAAATAATTGGATCAAAAAATAAAATAACGTAATTCTTTTGGAGGGAAGGCTCTACCGTATAAACTATACTCCAAAATATTACGATTGAACTTCATGTCTGCGATTATTACTATGCATTTCATTTTACCCTTGACGAGGTGGTTGAGTTGACATCTAAACTGATGCTCGTGTTCTTGTACGTCGGTGGTGGTGATTACTCGGTGGTAATGAATGATAAGGCTAAGATTTAACCAGCAGAGAGACATTTGTGATGGTAGAGGTTTAAGTTTAAGTATTATTAGGTAAATGGTTTTAAGTATTAGAAATTAAATAAAAATTAAATTGGAAATAAATAACCTTTGACATATGCGACATATACATATGATATAGATGTGTTAAAAACTTGGTATTTTAAATTAAAATTGGACAAAAGAATTTCATATTTCCAAAGACCGATTTAAATCAATGTGTCATATATTGCAGAAAATAAAGGTAACAAATGACTACCTAAAAACACATTACTATTGCATCTTGTAACACATAAAATGTATACCTGTAAGATAAAAATATGTTATGTACAGCGTTGTAGTAACAATCCCATATCTTTAACCTGCTAACCAATTTGTTCTTTTACATCGTTATATTTTATTTCCACAGGCAAAACAAACAGGCGTCATTCTGCATAAACATGCGTCTCGATGGTTGGACGCTGAAACAAAGGAAGAGGTAAAGAACACACTTTCACACAAATGTTTGTGATACCACTAGAAGTAGAATATATTTTAAACATCTCATGACTTTGGAAAACATTGCAATATATTTTTCTCTTCCTTTTCCTATATCTCAAAATAGATGTAAATGTTTAGAATGTGTTTATGTGAAACTTTCATCTCTCTTCAACTTTCCCTCATCCTGATTTTACCTACAATCATTGCTACGTTTTAATTGTTTGTTCTAGTTCTACCTTGTAAAAACTATTTACATATTAACTAACTAACTTTACAACTTATGGAACTCATAAGTTCATCGCCGCTGTAACAAACGTTCGAAAATAGATTTTATCCAACATTAAACCAGTTTTCATCACGAACAACTACTTCTCGAAGATCTCTTGTAATATTGTCCTCCCAACGACGGTTCGGTCTTTCCAATGGTCTCATTCCATCCGGTCTTTCAACCAGGATAAAATATAGTCTTTGTTTTTCCCCCATCCGAGCCACATGGCCTGCCCACCTTAGTCGTCGCGATTTCATTATTTTTACAACATCTGGTGAATCGTACATTCCGTGGAGTTCTTCATTATGTAGTTTCCTCCATTCTCCAGTCATCTCGCCCCTTTTTGGTTCGTATATCTTTCTCAAAACCTTATTTTCAAACACACGTAATTTATGTTCATCTGCTAGGGTCGTAATCCAACTTTTGCAACCATACAGTATTACCGACAGAATAACCGTTGTGTATAATTTCAATTTCAATTTCCTTGATATCAGTCGCAATGTTAAAAGTCTTTCGACTGAATAGAAACATGCGTTCCCCGATACTTAGCTACTTTTTATTTCTTACGTTACCTCATTTTTGCCTATTACATATACTCACAAGTATTTAAATATGTTTACTTTCTCTATGACATCATCTTTAATACTTACGATGTATTTCCTTCATCCTCTGTGTTTCGGCTTGTTATCATGTATTTTGTTTTATCTGTTTACCTGTAGACCTAACTTATCACACGCTTCTACTAAGAAATATGCGTTGATTTGTAGTGCATCTATATAGTCCCCTATTAAATCTATATCATCCGCTTGTACGAACAGTAGATTCAAACCATTCATGATAGTCCCATTTTGTTTCCTTTAATTTTTAAAACCACATTTTCTAACGCAAAGTTAAACAGAAGTGGTGATAAGGCATTGCCTTCTTTCAATCCGTTTCGACTCTTGAAACTATCTGACATATTACCTATCCATACCCTACTTATGGGGTCGCTGAGACACATCTTCACGAGTTGATCCAGGTTTTTTCGGAATTCCAAATCGTATCAGTATACTGTACAACTTTTCCCTTTTTGTAAAATAATTTGCTTTCTCAAAATCAATGAAAAACTGGTGAACAGTCCAATTGTTTTCCCCAAAAATTGGTTTCAAAGCAAAAATCCAGTCCAACGTGGATCGATTGCTTCTAAATCCACATTGTTGATCTTCTATTATTTTATCTATGTATACACTTAGGCGTGTTAACAGAATATTAATACTTTGTAACAGATTGGAAGTTACGAGATTCCGCGGTAATTATTACAGTCCGATTTATCGCCTTTTTTGAAAATCGGAACTATTATTGAGGTTTTCATTCCTTTGGAAGCTCATCCTTTCTCCATATAGCACTTATCAATCTATGTAGTTCCTTGATTAGTGCCGTTTCTCCTGCTTTAACTAATGCGGCTGGAATATTGTCTATTCGTGGTGATATGAAATGTTTCAATTTCTTTACATGTCGATTTCGATCTCGCTTTCTTCGAGAATCCATGGTTCTGCGGTATGGATTTCAAATTCCTGTTCGTTCCCCGTTGTGTACATTAACAAGTTTCTCGAAATAAGTTTTTCACATGTCGCCAATTTTAGTCGGATATGCCTGAAGATCTCCACTTTCATTTATAATAATTCCTAACCTCGACTGGTAACCTTTCCTTAACGAGTTTACCGCTTTGTATAAATCTTGTATGGTATTTGTCTTGCAGTTTTCCTCTCTATGCTGAATCTTCTGCGTCATATATTCTCGCTTTTTGTTTCAGAACCCTCGAGTGGCGTTTCGTTTCGCGTTACTGTAGTGGTTGGTATTTGCTTCGCTTTTATTACTTAGCCATCGCTGCCTGGCTTCTTTTCGTATTTCGTGGAGCTAAGGCATTCTTCATCAAATCATGGTTTGTTTTCTGCTGTTTCTTCTCATGAACACATTCCTTTAAACGGTTTCACGAATTACCTCCCATACCTTACTTACATCCATTTCATTATTAATATCATCATTATTATTACTCGAGTCGGCTAAGATTTCCAACTTATTTGAGGGTTCGAGTTGGTAATCTGCTTTTATGCTCGGATTATTTAATCGTTTAACTTCGAATTTCAGTTTTTTGATCCCTTGCTTTCTCTGTTCGCGATGCATAACTTTTCCCTCACTTTTGTGACCATTAATTGATGGTCGGTGTCACCTTCTGCTGCTCTGTACGACCTAACGTTCATTATGTTGGTGTTTCTTCATCTATCTACTAATACGTGATCGATCTGGTTGATAGTTTTGCCGTCCAGAGATACACATGTGTATGTCTTCTTGTTTAAAGTACCTGCTTTTACCAGTAGATGTTTCGAAATCGCGAAAGTTATCAGTCTTTCTCCATTGTTGTTAGTCTTTCCGTGAAGACTGTATTTGCCTGTAGTAGGTCTATATTTTTCTTCCCTCCCTAACTTTACGTTGAAATCACACAACGCAACTTCGAATTATACTTCGGTAATCGTTCAAACAGCCTTTCTAGCTCATCGTAGAATATATCTTTGTAGTTTTCATTAGTCACCTCGGTCGGAGCATAGATATTCAATAAAACCGTGTTGCGCCAACGATTACGTATCGTAACGTACGATAGTCTTTTGTTTACGAATTCTATTTTCAGAACCGCCTGAAGGATACTCTTCTTAATGAGGAATGCTGTTCCAAAATCATGAGATTGTGTTCTCCCGTACTACAAAGCGTACTTGCCCTATTGGGTGCTATCTTGATCCTCCCACCGAATTTCTTGTATCGCTAATATGTCCAGCTCGTACTTCTCGGTCTCGCTTACCGCCAACTGAAGAGCGCCCGTTTGGTATAACGCTCGTATGGTCCACATTCCTATTCTGAGGTCTTTCTTAATCGTGTTCTTGGAGCCCCCTGAAGCAGTCCCCGACCGGAGATTCGAATGAAGAACTAGTGTACCTCCGGAATATTTTACCCCAGGAGAATCCATGAACCATCTCTTTCTTTAGGTAATTTTAAATAAAGCAACATATGAAATTTAGCTTTAATGTAACTAAGAATAATACATGTACTCATATTTATGCTCTTGTATAAAATAAGCTTTATAATATTGTGATTACTATATAGATTGCAGATATAAATGAATTGTTAATGTAAATTTAATATATGTAAATATCCCTAACATAAATAAAATATCAATTTAATTCAATGGTAAATTCAATGAAATTTACAAATAGATTCTCATTATCACTACTCAGGTAAAGGAGCACATAGAAAACCATTGACATTGAAGTGGCATTGTGTTAATGAGAAGCGATATTTCCATCGTGATAATATAATGACAATAAATGTTATCTCATTTACATGTGAACTAAAATAGCGGTTTAGAGAACTGGGAACTTAATTGAAGTTTTTCTTACAAAAACAACATTAGCCAATTCTGTAATTTGTCAGGAGAGCAAGAAAAGAAACCTTTCAGAATCCATAATTTTGGCTGCAATCTACAACATTTCTCATATAGTCCGTTCAACAATACCTGTATGAACAGTTTATATAAGAAATGTAGTTAATTTCGGTCAAAATTATAGATTTTGGAAGGTTTCTTGTTCTCCTGAAAAATTGTTATTGTAAATTATTGATAGATGGAAAAATATATTTTAGACTTATTGTGCCGATTTTTACCTTTGCCTATGGCTAAGTGCTATCTAACGTTTCATATATATATGTTTTTAAGTTTCCACAGTTGCTATTTACAAATCTACATCTTTGCGTTGATTTCCACCAAATTTTGCATACATGTTCCGTCGATCCTTGGACATGACAAAGGTACCTTAAGTCACTGGAAATATCCGTGTGGCCACCTAATTAAAAAGACATTAATTTCATTATTACTAACAATGAAATAAATAAATTGTTTGCAATTTTAAATTAAGTAACAATGAAATAAATATTTCATTCTTTTTAAATACTGATCGTTGGAAACCAGAAATAATAATTTGATTACATGAGATTTAATGAAAGTGTAATATGTAAGATATGGGTAACTACTACTACTACTGCTACTAATAATAGCCGTAGTTCCTGTTATCGTTGTCGTAGCTGTAGTATTTGTTGTAGTAGTTGATCTTGCAGCTGTGGTATTTGTTGTGGTTGTAATAGAAGCTGTAGTAATAATAGTTGCAGATGTAGTAGCAGTCGTAGTACGTCTGTTACTGTTGCCAATAAGCCATTCACCCCGCTCCAACAGGCTGGTAAATCAGCTACTTATTAATCTTCATGTTACGTGGCCAAGTATAACTGAGGCCATGCTGGTAAAACTGTGAGCGTTTTGAAGTTAAGAGATCTTGACTCTGTGCTGTATAAACATTTTGGGTCTCAGTGGCGAAATGTACCGGAATGATGTTTCAGGCGTCACGTCTTCAGCATTACTATCCTTGTTGTTGTAACAGCCTAGTTGCTGTTCCATTTTTATATTTTATTTTCTCCCCTTTTTATTTTCTTAGTCTCCGTTTTGTTTTCTTTCAGTGTGTTCTCTTTAGCTCATTCTCTTTGGTTGGTTTTAAACTCTTTAAGCGTTTTCCGCTTGAATTTTTCTTTAAATTTTTAATCGTTATCCATCCAGGTTTTCGTTAGTCACGCAGCAATGACTTGGATCTAACGCTTGTTTTTGATTGGCCCTAGTCAATGCTTCGTGACTTGTTTTTTGCTGATTGGTGTGAATCAGCCTTCTTCTCCGTTTGCTGGGAGAACTGCTCTCCCACGCCATGTTAGTTTAGTTCCAATTTTTTAAACAAAGCAACTAAATGCATGGGCTTTCCATCACCTGTACTTCCTAAGCCCTGTCTACGAAAGGTAAATATAAATACTAAATTTAACATCATTTTCAATTTTCGTCTGATTTTGTCTATTCCGATGCAATATATTATTCATATTAAGAAAAATTAAACCGATACTAGTGTTAACAGGACTTTTCAACATCATCATTTCGGAATTTTCACCGTATTAAATTTTAATATTTTGTTTTTAAAATTATTTATTAACATGTACAATATGTTCTAAATTTTAGTATGGGGCCGCTATTGACCAAATTCTTGCATTATAAATATCGGTTCGTTAGATTTCAATAGTCATATGCCAATTTCTCGTCTCCCGTTTTCCAAATCTATTCGAAATTCCCGGTTAGCCATGTTTAACAGCTACCGCATATTTTCCTTACTTAATCAAATTAGCAACATGTCTGCTCTATACCGTCTGCTTCTTTGCGTACCGTTTTCAGGTTAATAGTAAATTTTATATTATTCAGCATGGTTCGATAATTTTGGTTTCAACTCCAGCCACTATTCTCCAATAAAAAGTCATATTTTATAACAATATTTTGTATTTTAAAAATTTATTTAGAACGTCTTTTGTATAACGTAGTAATCATTTGTAATAACGTCACAAAATTATTAAGGTTAAAGTAATTCTTTAATTACCATGCATTTTGGACTAAAACTTCTTTCGTGTAAGTAATACTGTATTAAAACTTTTCTAAATTGTACAACAATATTTCGGAAATAATTTGTAAAAACATCAACGAAATTTGTTAATTATTACAAAAATTATAAACATTAATGTGTAACTACATAACTTTCAGTTCTGCTTAATTCATGTATACCAGCAATTCAAATTTGTTTGTTTTACAACTCAACTGTAATTCTGTTCAAATTCTAATAAAATTATCATAGCCAAAAGCGTAAAATATGTAAATTCAAAGCAATAAATTGAAATTCTGAAATTTTTATATTTCTTCGAAAACAATCTTAAGTTTATGTTCAGTAAACGTAGTGTAGAAACCTCTCAGTTAACCAGGTACGATCTAAGGCATTAGTTCATAATCCTCGTACAGTGTGTGGTAATATTTAAAATGTGCAGTAAATTATTTAATGTTTAACTTAAGATCCATTGAAAATTAGCTATGAATGGTTACGTGAGTTAACAGCAATTAATACTATATTATTTCTGTGTTTCGGTAAACCTATCGTTTTAAGTAATGTTATTTTAATTAGATTAGATCGGTTCATAAATCCGTAAACCAATGGTAGGATTCTTTCGCCAGCTGAAAAGTAATGACTTAAAAAAAAACTATATATTAAATTTCTGGTTATTTCTGCATTAACATATAAAGTAACTCCAGCATGTGATTTGTGTTAATAAATATTTTTTGCGTTTTGCGTTATGACACTACGTTTGGACTGAGTTGCGACCGTCATTCGTTGTGTTCGTTCGTCTTTATTTCAGGAATTGCGATTCCAAACTACAGGTGTGGGCCCTACTAAGATAAAAGTAAAACATGGTCTTTTGCCACCCTGTAGACTTCGAAGTGAGTAAAAACACCGTTGAGTCACATATGAGTTGTTATGCGTATTATCGTTTAAAATTATTTCCCAAGTAAAAATTTGCGTTTTTCTTTCTTAATCTGTCGCTAATCTGAACCAGCTGGTACTTCAAAGTATGAACTAACAATCTAATTAAAAAATTAAAAGTGTCGCCTTACCGGTATTTCCTCCCTCAATCTAAATTATTTTTTTTACAGTAATCACAAAAATCTAAAATCCTCTTTCCCAAATATTCTTAAATCTAAAAGGCATTTCTGCGCCGCTCGTCTGGGGTGTAAAAAATGTTTAAAGCTAAAAGTTAAGTTAAATGCGTTGCGTAGGTACTCTAGGCTGCTGGCGACCCTATTTGTCTGTGTAATCCACTTTTAAAATCATTAAGTTAGAAACGTTTTCATTGTCTCCAATACTATATACTCCATACCACTTCTGTAAATCACGGCAGGTACACATAACCTAGCTTTGTGGTTAGCGCTAAACTTGTGTATGCAAACAGTCCATGTGACTGACCTGCACTCTAGCAGGAGATGGGGATGTCCAGCAATACAGTTTAGAGAAAGGCAGATGGCCGGTTTTGCAACTGTATCTGATATTTAAACGGTAAAATATAATACAATGAGGCCGCTTTTCACTTCAAAATTATTGCCAGGTTATGTGTAATGGTGGGTGATGAACAAATTCCGTTGCAGAAACAAAATTAGACAAAGTAACTATTTTTTGTTGATTGTTTCGTATTGTGAGTAAAGGTCCTTCTGTTGTTATTGCAGATCCAGCTATTCTCTATGCAGCTTTTGCATCAGCAACCGAAGTTTACTGCTTGCGGATTGTTTCCATTGGATTTAACTCTACTTTATTCGGTACGTTATCTTCTTAAGCCTTCTAGTCATTATAGTATTTAATAGTAAGTCGATCACGTAAGGTAATAATTGGAGGTACTTACACCAAAATGGACCAAGTTAATTTTAGGAAAATGTTCCGTAGTGCGATCATTGTATTACGCAATAGTACTTTTATAATTCCAAACCACACTGTCAGTAATATTAATTGACGTATACAAATTAACCTGTTTTGGTATTTTTTTATAATTCTGGTTAAAACCGAACATACACAAGAGTCCTTCAAAGCTAGTCCATTTTTGGAAGCACTTCAAGTAGTGAGACCACGCGGCTGTAGCTCAGTTGGTCGAAGTCCATTCGTGCAAGTGAAAACAAAGGGAAGTGAGCTGGGAGTCTCGAGTTACTAAGCTATTTGTTTTGTTCTGTGTTTATTATAAAGTTCATAGAATCAATTCTTGTACAGTTATTCATGATAACTTAATATTTAGTACAAAGCAGCTTAATAGCACATAAAGAAGTCAAAATAAAGTGACTGATTAAAATGGCTAGCCAAACAGTTTACAAAAAAAAAAAAAGGTGAAGATTGTCTGTTATAGTTTACAGTCTCAGCGTAATTCGATTCTAAGTCATAATTTAATGCAATGAACGCTTTATTTGGAGGAATACCAGCTATTTTCACTGGAGATCGACTTGTATTAGCGATGTGTGTAAATGAAAATAATTACATAAATTTTGAAGGAAACAAAAGTGGAGAAAACCAACAGTCAAATGCAGTTTACAGTGAATGACAAAACTTACTATCTCCGTGTCTCTGTGGTGAATGATGAAAATGTGACCATCTCGGTTCATGTTTTATCACATATACGTATATTATAATTTATATCCTATATACTTGTTCGTACCGATTGTCGAAATCTAGCTATTATAAGGCTTCATCAGGAGTAACTCAAGGCTCAAACTTGGGAACACTATTATTCCAATTATTTATTAATGATCTAGCGTGGGAGATAAAGCATTCAAAATGCTTATTATTGGCAGATGATGCAAAATTATTCATCGAAGTAGTTGACGAACACAGTTGTAACAAACTTCAGCAAGACCTCAATAATTGTTATAGTTGGAGTATAAGATATAGGCTGTATTTTAACGTAAAAAAATGTAATACTATATCTTTTACCAGAAAACATAACTCAACAGAATTTGAATATAAACTTAATAATAATAAAATAGGTAGGATTAACCAGGTAAGAGATCTTGGTGTAATTTTGAATAGCAAATTGACTTTTGAAAATCATACTGAGAAACTTACTAATGAAGCTTACAAATTCCTGGGGTTTGTAGTTCAGAATACAAAGAACTTTAACGACATTAGGGTTCATATAACACTTTACATTAGTATTGTAAAAAGTAAATTAGAGTATGCATCTCTGGTCTGGTCCCCTTCTTCCAAAAACGTAATTGAAAAATTGGAGAAAGTTCAGAAAAAAAATTAACCTACCTTTATTACAGAAAATTTAAAACATTTTCATATATAGAGAGAGAATCTCTTATAATAGCCTAATGGTAGATTTTCAATATGACTCCTTATCTAAAAGAAGAGAATTAGCGGAACACGTATTCCTTTATAAATTGGTAAATGGTAATATTGACTGCGGAGATCTGTTAGAAAAAATAAATTTCAATGTCGGCAGACTATCAGTACGTAAGAGACTACCGTTATACATACCGTTTTCTAATATATTGATACACATGAACTACCCGATGGTCAGGATTTGTAAGAGACACAACAGTATGGTACAAAGACATAGTAATTGAATTTTCATTGAAATTTACAGATTTTCTAAGTTTTATCAGACATATATTGTTGTAAAAGCCTAGTTGCTGTTCCATTTTTATTTATTTTCTCCCCCTTTTATTTTCTTAGTCTACGTTTCGTTTCCTTTCTGTGTGTTCTCCTTAGCCCATTCTCTTTGGTTGGTTTTAGACTCTTTGAGCGTGTTTCTTTTTAATTTTTGCTTTGGGTTTTAACCGTTATCCATCCAGGTTTTCGTTAGTCACGCAGCAATAACTTGGATCTAGTGCTTGTTTTTGATTGGACCCTAGTCAACGCTTCGTGACTTGGTTTTTGCTGATTGGTGTGAATCAGCCTTGCTAGGAGAACTGCTCTCCCACGCCAAGTTAGTTCAGTTCCAATTTTAATAACTAGAAGAATGGACGTATGGGCTTTCCGTCATCTATACTTCCCAAGCCCTATCTACGAGTGGTAAATATAAACGCCAAATTTTGTAAATATTCCGATTATATTTAGACTGATTTCGTCCATACCTGAAAATTATATTATTCGTAGTAAGAAGAATATAACCGATACAAGTGCTACCGAGAGTTTTGAGCATCATTATTTTCACTTCAGTAAATTTAATAATTTGGTTTTGAGATTATTTGTTAAAATGTACAGTATGTTCTAAATTTCTGTATGGGGCCTCTATTAACCGAATTTTTACATTACAAGTATCGGATCAAAAGATTTCAATAGTCATATGCCAATTTTTCGTCTCCAGTTTTCCAAATCCTTTCGAAATTCCCGGTTAGCAATGTTTGACAGCTACCGCATATTTTCATTACCTAGTCAAATTAGCAAGATGTCTGTTCAATCATCTTTGCGTACCGTTTTTGATGTTAATAGTAAATTTCATATTATTCCACATGGTTAAATAAATTTCGTTTCAACTCCAGCCACTATTCTCCGATAAAAAGTTATATTTTATAACCTCATTTTGCATTTTTCAAGATTTATTCAGAACGTCTTTTGTATATTGTAGTAATCATCTGTAATCACGTCACGCATTTAATAAAGCAAACTTGATTCTTTCTATACGATTTATTTTGGGCAATAACTTCATGCTTGTAAGTTGTAATGTGATTAAACTTTTCTAAATTAAATAACAATGTTTTCGGAATAATGTGTGAAAATATCAGCAAGATTTATTAATTATTATAGAAATCATGGACATTTGTATCCAACAAACTAACTTTCAGTTCTGCTTAACTTATTCAATGTATACCAGATAGACGATTCAAATTTGTTTGTTCCTTCAACTCCATAGTAATTCTGTTCAGATTCTTATGAGATTATCATATCCGAAAGCGTACATTATGTAAGTTCAGTGTAACAAATTGAAATTTTGAAATTTTTATATTTCTTCGAACAATCTTGTGTTTCTGTTCCGTGAACGTAGTATAGAAACCTCTCAGTTAACCAGGTACGATTTAAGGCATTAGTTGATAATCCTCATATAGTGTATAGTAATATTTATGATGTGCAGTGAGTTATTTAATGTTTACCATGATATTCATTGGAATTTAACTACTAATCGTTACGTGAAGTTGACAGCAATTGATATTAAATTATTTTTGTGTTTTGGTAAACCTATCGTTTTGAGTGATGCGTTTTTAATTAGATTAGATCGGTTCATAAATTCGTAGGTCAGTGGTAGGATTCTTTCGCCAGCTGAGAAGTGATAACTTGGGAAAGGAACTATATATTGAATTTCTGGTTATTTCTGCGTTGACATATGAAGTGACTCCAGCATGTGATTTGTGTGAATATATATTATTTGCATTTGTGCGTTATGACACGACGTTTAGATTAAGTTGCGACCGTCATTCGTTTGTGTTCGTTCGTCTTTATTTCAGGAATTGCGATTCCAGACTACAGGTGTGGGCCCTACTAAGGTAAAGGTAAGACATATTCTTTTGCCACCCTCTAGACTTCGAAGTGAGTAAAGACACAGTATGAGTTACATATGAGTCATGCGTATTATTGTTTGATATTATTTCCCAAGTAAAGATTTGCATTTTCTTTCTTAATCTATCGCTAATCTGAACCAGCTGGTTCTTCAGAGTATGAACTGACGATCTAATTAAAAGATTGGAGGTGTCGCCTTACCGGAATTTCCTCCCTCGATCTAACTTATTCTTTTTTCACAGCGATCACAAGGATCTGGGATCCTCTTTGCCAGATATTCTTAAATCTGGAAGGCATTTGTGCGCCGCTCGTCTCGGGTGTAGAAAATGTTTGGAGCTAGAGGTTAGGTTAGATGAGTTGCGTGGGTACTCTAGGCTCCTGGCAACCCTATTTGTCTGTGTGATCCTCTTTTGGGATCTTGGGTTGGGAGCGTTTCATTGTAACGCTTCCAAATTATGTTAATGCATTATTTGAATAGGAGAATATGTAATCTTCAGCTAAATCTACCATAAATGTAATCTAAGATCCGTTCAAATTTATATCTTATTTTTTATACGTAATACCCTTGTACATATTCTTCATAAAATAGCTCCCTCTTATTTCATGGCACTGTATGTCTTATACACAATTTTATCACAATTTGTATAATCACTATTTTTATTTCTTTCAATACAGATTCCGTTTTTTATACTTATCTTTAACAGTTTTAGTAACTTTTTTAATCTTATTTGCTTACCTCTATAGTTTTAGTAATATTGTTATATCTTGTATTTCAACATCATGTTTAAAAATTGTACACCTTTGTACTCTGCAAAACCTACAATAACTGAAGATAGCTTTCATTTACGGGTATGAGTTAATTAAATCATATCAATTAATATGGATTTTACACCGAATATATACATATTTTGAAATTACTTTAAGACAGGTAAATATATTTAATTAGATTATTGGAATAGAAACTATGTAATTTTATGTAAATCTATAACGCAAAATAATTTATCATTGTTCGAAATTTTTATATAATCTTTTTAAATGTTACCTTATATCTTCCTCACTCGTAACTCTGTTCTTCATCTTAATACAATTCAATCATCATTTATTATTACCAATGTTACTTTTGTATTCGTTTTTATATTTTCTTTCATATTTCTCTCTTATCTTTATGGTGACTTTTCTACCTTTCATTTTTTTAACATTCTAGTTTTAAGTAATACCATGTTTAATACACCGTAAAATGTATATGATTGTAACATGTAAAACCTTTAATAACCGGAGATGGCTCTCTGTTGCGTGTGTAAAGAAAATACATAAATAAATAATGAAAATTAGATTTCAAATAAAATATCGGTAAATCCAGTAAGATTTACTATCTCCTCACTATCTTTGCTATTTTCTGAGCTATTTAGTTCATTCAACAACGCCAAATATAGTTATCTGCTTGAAATTTAAAAACGAATTTTCCTGGAGAATTTATAATATTATTAAAAATAGTATATGAAAAAAGAACAATATTAAGATTTAAAAAGCAGTAGGGCAGAGTTGTGCTCCCTCAGTAGAACGATTTTCAATTGTAATGATATAAATGGGATTTTTATACGAAAAAATAAGTGAGTGTTAACATAAAAAATATTTACAGAATGTGTCATATATAGATGATGTTACATACTTCGCAAGTAAATAAAAATAAAAGTGAATATTAAACATGTCTTGGAATCCAAGTGAATGAACAAAAAGAGAAAATAGTAATGAATAAAAACAAGGAAGATTAATACAAAAACTTCTTCCAAACTGAAGAAATAAAACATATTGAGAATCGTATGGTTCAAAGATATTGAACAAACCATTAGTTTTAATGCTAGTAATAACCTTGAATACTATTTAACTCCAGAAAAGAACCGTTTTAAATCAATTTCTTCATCGGTACGATTTTGAATCACTATTTAATAAATAGCCATATTTATTACAAGTATTGTCATTGCAACAAACACATAGAAGTCATGAGCTAATCAGCTCGACACTTCTTTCAAGAACGTCATTACTCTGGCTGGCTGGCTGCCTAATCAAAAAGGGGCTGCAGTGAATAAATATCTGGATTATTTCATGTAGCTTCGTCAAAACTTACAATTACGTGGTATGTATTTCATAATTCATAGAACTGGAAAAGCGATATGTGAGTATATGTAGTCAGTTTCTTGTTGTTTATGAATGAGAGTATTAACAAGTATTGACATTAAAATGACATTAAACATAAAAACATGAAAAAATATAATTCCATACTTAGAAAATGTTTAGTAGATATTTAATACACATTAGCAATTACAGGGCCTATAGAAATTTACACGGTAGAGCAGTTATGCACCAGGCATTTTACTGAAAACCTTGATAACAATGCCCAAAACAAATTTAAACAATGATTGGTAAATAATATGAAAAATTTAGTAGAATCAAAATATGAAAAAAAATACAGCCTTTATATTTTATAAGTCTAGATCACAAATGAAATGTTACAGACAAATGGAATATTATAAAATAAAGGGACTGTACAATCTAATCAATCTCAAAAATATAAAGTATTAGATAATATTGAACATCACATTATTGATCATGAAAGCAATAGAATGATATCGAATGTATTTTGACAATAATGGCCAGAATTATGCAACAAATGAAGGAAACTTTCAAAGTTAAAAATATTTGTCAAAGGCCAGATTTGGAAGTTTACCCCAACTAAAAAGATATTTGTATTTTGGTTAGCTGCACACAAATACAAAGTTACTAAAGGAGATAAATATTAATCCTATGAACAGTATCAGAATACTTCAATGATAAGATACTTTAAAATGACACGAGAAACAGGTATGAAGATTTATCCTGATAATTATAAAGCAATATATCGAAAGTAAAGTAATAAATATAAGTTAAAATAGTAATAATAATGGAACGAAATTATAAACATTTAGATAAATTAATATTTTAAAAAAATACTACAGTGTTAGCAATCAAAGTCCTGGGAACGATTCTAGGATTCTCATTAACCCTATCTCAGCCTGAACCTGATATGCCTAAAGTTATTAAAAACAAAATCAATTCAAATTCAATTCCAAGGTAATGGGTAATGTTTTAATTTTATTTGTCTTTAACAAAGAATGATTTACTAATAAACTGTTGTACATTTTTATCTTTCACAGATAGCTGGTGCTGTTACCACGTACCTAGTTATTCTTATCCAGCTTCAGCCAGTTGTTCCGGGGGAACAATCAGAAACCTCAGTAGGAACCGAATTCATCAATGTCGCAACAGAAAGTAACTTCACTGGACTCACACTGACAGATATTAGTATCTGAAGAAGTAAACCTTACCTGGAACATAATATATTTGTTTTTCAGAATATAACAACAGAGAAATATCGCAGTTTACAGATTGACACACTCTCTCTCAGATTCTAAACACTAGAAGTGATCAAGGTCTTGAATTAAAACATTTTGAAGTCGGCAAGAAAGTAGTAACTAAATGGTTCAATGTTACACTTGTATAAGTAACCTCACGCAATGTATTATGGAATTTTGGTAACACGTTAACCATTATAATTGATTTAAAATACTATCTAATTTATAGTTAGTATAATAAAGAATGAAAAACTCAGTGTTAAATATCGTAGTTGTTTAGACATGTAAAGGAATTTGTACATGTTGTCGATTTCAGGGAAAAGGTTCATCACACATAATTTAAAACTTGTTCCATTGGTGGTATCTAAAGACTTTCATCATTGTATACCCTCTAGCAAAGCGTTTTGATTTGTGATGTTATTTCCTTGGATTAACAGAAATAAAATAAGTTTTGGTTATATAATACGGACAAGTCCATTCTTCTGTCGTATTTAGAAAATGTTAATTACATTTTTTGGCCTTGTAAGCGACTATAAGTATTTTATATGTCGGTTTCTCTTAAATGTCTTATTACATTCTCCTGCTACCTGAAAAGTTCATCTTTTCCCTAGTTTGAGTTTGTGAAAACATTGCATTAAGGAAACAATAATGTGAAGATACTATAATTATACGAAACGAAAATACGATTTTAAAAGAAACCCCTGAAAAATAACTTAAAACATACCATTATTGTTATCGAGTGAGTTAAAATTTATGAACTACGCTTTCAAAACTATTTCAAAGGTGGACAATATGTTTTAGCTCAAAATGTATTCCATTAACTTGTGAAGTAACAAGAGTTTTGTAATTTTTCATTGGTCACTAATACAACTTTAACAATCTTCAGTATTGTACTTAATATGTGAACTACATTCTCCTCTACCGAACTCAAAAAGATTCACAATGATAAAAATAGGAATGCTATCGAAAAATCCTTATTTGTATCTAAACCTTGATATAAAAATTAAAGTGATCTTATATGTCTCAACCATGAAAGTAGAATGACCTTAACTCAAAAGGCCATTCTTTGAGAGAAATTGAGTTCAAGTTCTAGCCAACCAAACGATTCAATAATGCACATAAATATTTCCCGATCATCTTGCATGTTGATATTATAAAGTTAAATTTTTAACACACGTACGCAACACCAAGAGCTATACTGCAGTGGTAAAAGCAATATATTCAACAATAAGAAATTCACTACGAATTTGAGGTAGGCCGATAACTAATGAGCTTAGTCCTTTAACGTTCACAGAAATGTGTTGTTCGATCGCTGTTTCAAAATTTATGCGGCCCCGATTCGCGTTGGAAATTGTTTACGTGCAACCAACGTATTAACACTTAGCGTCTCCCATCTGATGTAAGAATCCATCTGCGAAATGGTGTTCGGCATAAAAGCATGATGGTTTTTGAGTTATCTCAACAAATTTCACTTCGCCTTGGAAACGTCTGCTGCATTACTTCATTGTAATTAATAAACTGCAGTGCTCATCATCGTCTGAGGAAAACATTCGGCCTTCAGAAATGAAACCTCACCACCACGCTTTTCTTAATTGTGGAGCTGAAGTTAAAATCAAAGCAGATCAGATTCCACAGTAATATGGTGGACTACAGGTGAAAGAGTAAGTTGCGTCCTACAGACAAGTGGCACGG
>JAGDQP010000884.1:0-24016 GCA_022664845.1 Lepisma saccharinum
TACAAAGTGGTCGTGAAGAATCTAATCACTTCTCATACAAAACGGATAATATTTCCGACTGTGGAATGAACCACATGAGTCATTATAGAGAGAAAGACGATTTACGAATGTTGGTTGGAAAAGTCCAAATTAAGTCTCAGGGGGGACAGTTAAGAACACGACATTGATATGAAGTATCCATTTTCATGTTATTATTCGTAGAAACAAACACTATAGCATTTGTTGATCACGATATGGAAAAAGTCGCCTGTGGAGTATTGCTATCGTACTGGACTTCTAATTTGAAAACCTGAGTTCGATTCCCCACCAATCAGTTTCTTTTTCGCATACACTGAAGTATTCAAACAAAGATTCATCTCTGGACTGTGGAGAACTTAACGAAGTATCACTGGTCAGAATCCGAGTAAACAGGTGTGTGTGCTGTTTAGCATAATGATAATGTGGTTTTTATATTTTTCATTGATCTTTCTCTCTTCCTCTCTTTCTTGATGTATTGTTATTGTGTCTTCGCTGCTTCTTTCTTTTCTTTTACCTCTCCTTCTCTCTATTCATGTTTATTTCTTCTCTTAATTTACACACACTCTCACTGTTTGTGCGTATTCCACAGCCAAATCCGGGCCACTTTCGATGACCCGGTGATAGGGACTGACCCAAACATGAGTGACCCGGTACCCGATTGACCCGGTCTGGAAAATCTATTTAACTGGGAATTTTGACGTCGTATTTTTCGTGTTCTCTGGGTAACATCTCCGATCCTGAAATGAACACTGTTCAAACGCAATTAAACAATTAAAATCTCTCCTTCATCTTCCGGGTCATCAAATCTACATCGAATCAGTCGGTAACCTTTTCAGTTCTGCCGTGTTTATTCCATGTGTGCGAATTGTTGTAAACACTAGTTCATTAGTGTTGTAATTATTAGAACGTTATATTCGCAATAGGTGGAATATATAGTGGCATATCCAGAACTGACAAATTTAAGAGACATGAGTAGCAAATGCCCCCTTTGTCAGCCATTTCAAGAGAAGAATTATTTTTATATTCGTTTGGCACTAAATTCGTTTCCATGCTCTAATTTGCCAACATATTATTACGTGTGTTTCTTCTTTTCACGTTTGCAATGTGGAACATGTAAAGTTTACTATGCCTATAAGGAAAATAATTTTGCTCTTGAACATTTGTAACTTTTCATTTTGATACAGTTTGGAATTATAATCTTGGTTCTTTCTGATAGAAATTAAGCAGAAAAATTATCATTCAATTATTTTCTTTTTATGTTCACTTTGCATTCGTAGTCTGGAATAGAAGGTATGGCCTATGGTATCTACTGGGTTTGTTACAATCAGTGATTCCGCCAGACCCCAGTCCCTGTGGGGCTGTCGATTCTGGAGGCTACCCCGAAGTTTTTGATAGAAACCGTGCAAAACTCTAGTCCACCCTCCCAATTTTGACTTTACACACCCCAATCAACAAATCCTGGCGGAATTCCTGCTTACAAAGTATTCCGAACCAGTATATTTAATAAGCTTCACCGAATTTGCAACCGAACCCCGCGCAAAAAAAAGCATGTGTGTTACACTTTTGACATTATCCTAAATGTGTCTCAAAACTCTGGAGTTTCACTGGAAAATCAGGAGTATTTAATCTGACCACCAAGTTTGGTTTCCATTTTGAAAGTGACTTAATGAATTTTTGAAGAACCCTTTATATATTCAAAGAGCGATGAACAAATATAAAGTCCAAAAGTCACTTCTATCTTGCTGATAGATTTGTCGGAAGCGAACTCTATTGTGTGGGAACTGAACTTAATCTTTTTACTATATTCAAATTCCATATGTTTATCTTTACTTCTTCTTCTTCTTGTTATCTCTCTCTCTCTCTCTCTCTCTCTCTCTCTCTCTCTCATATCTCTGCCTCTGTCTAACAGACGTTCATCGGTTTCAATGTTTCACTGTGTGTTTAAATTTCTCCCTGCATCATCTTATGTATATTGATTCGTCTCGCTTTTATTGTTTCATTTTATCGATACTAATATATGTCTATTTTGAAAAACAAAAACGTGCTCTTGATGTTTGCTGATTTTAGTATGTGCGAGACGAAGGAAAGAGAAAGAGGGGGTCTGTTTACCAGACACGATTATGGGATAAGAAGGTGCCATTTGGGTTGCCTATCTGCACGGCGTTCGTTGTCGCAATTTTTTGATGCGAAGTATACATTTAACTTAAGTCCTGAACGGTTCCATCTCGCATCCCGGCCCGAGCCATAGATGCCTATATGCCTTTAAATTAAAGTGAATATTTTATTTATGGTCTTTAGGCATCTGAGGTTCAGGTCGGGCTAGCGGAGGGGAAAGGATTCGGGAAGGTATCGGCCAGGAAATATGTTGAAGATGCCATCCCGGAATTTGCCTGATGTGACAGAAAAGACTCAGTCAGGATGGTCGGCCCCTGGGACCGAACACACGACCTACCGATTGCTACACCAACGCTCTACCACTGATCTACGGTGGCTCAGTATAAATAAATGAAACAGGACAGTAAGAGTGGGGTTATTAGTTACTCCGTATAGTTGTGTAATTACAAAAAAAGTAAAAAAAAAGGAAATTAATTCACATTACATTTTTTTTTTCAACTAGTAAAGTGTGTACATATAATCAATTCACGCATTATTATTGAATATCGTATCAAAGCCGGCGTGAGCCAAGTGTACCAAAAGGTCATAAATAAATTTAAATTTGTATTAAAACGTGGATTTCCGGGATAAAAGGATTCGGGGTTCGGAGTCCGCCATTCGACCGCCCCTGCTATAAATAATGCATAAAATTTCTGGTAAGTAAAAAACTAAATAAAAATCATTCTTTCCTCTACAAAAGGCGATGTTAAGAACTTTAGGAAAAGTATGACAACATTGACGAATATACAACATGACTTCAAAAAGGGAGCATGCAAAATCCGGAACACAAGCAGCAAATAGTGGTGTGGGCATAGTAATTGCAGGCGAGTATTTAGTGTGGTAATTCTAAAGAAACTCATATTTTTTCTATATCCCTTTCTAAGTTTACGCACTTTCGAAATATTTCATTGCCAAGCCTCTCAGGCTCAAAATGGGACAGGGTAAGGGAGAAGATTTTGAAAGGTAGTCGGCCAGGGCCTAGTTTGTACGTACCATCCCGGCATCTGCCTGGTGTGACTGAAGAGAAACCCTGGAAAAGCTGTCAGTATTGTTGAAGGCCCATGGGATCGTTCCCAGGACCAGTGTTCCATTTGTCGGACCGGTGAGGGGGGGTGGTGCCGGGGATGTTCCCTGGTTCGTGAGGATATAATCTCCGGTTGTTGATTCTGAATATCATTCCAACCCAGGATAAAATCTATTTCTACCCAAAAATGCAGTATGTTCAAACGTACAATCACCCACTAGTTTTAGGACAATCCCCCACCCTTCGTGATTTAAAACAAATCGAACACTGCCCAGGACCTTCCGATTACTAAGCGAACTTAGGATATTGTACGTTGCAACACTGTCGTCTCTCACACAGTCGGTGACTGAGTCACTGTTGACTACATCAGCGCCACTACGCAAACAGCGGCAATCCCATGTAGAACGACTTTATACGTAGTATACACAACTATCATGTTTATGTTTTGATTACGAGCGACGCGTGCTGAAGCACGTGGCGAAGCACCTGGAACGCTACAATGTCGATAAATCCGGAACAAAATCGGGAACAGAAAGTAGGCGAAGACTCAAAGTCTCATTCCGGGACTGTCCCCGAAAATTGAGGACGTCTGGTCACCTTAATATATACTTCACTGACGGAAGAAATCTCTTATTATTACAACTACATGGGCAGACCAAGGAATATGAGTTAGAGAAAAAAAATGTTGTGAATAAGTTTTTATTATTTTCCTCATTAAGTGAGTTTGATTCATTTTTTTTCTGTAAGAAAATCTGAACTACGACGGTTATTCAGAAGTCAGTTCTCGTTTTAGTATTAAAAGTAAGCAACAAAGTTTTCTGAATTAAGCTTGGTAAAGCGCCACATGCGGGTTTATAAACAAAAAAGCGAGAATATTACGCAGAAGATTCAGGACATAAAGGAAAACATCAGGACAAATAACATTCGAGATCTATACAAAGGGGTAAACTCATTAAGAAGCGGTTACCAGCCTGGGTTAGGGATAATTTTAAATTTACATGGAGGTCTTCAAGCGGATGCGACCAAAATTATCGATATGTGGAAAAGTTATTTCGACAAACTTCTTCATGTACACACAGGTAAATAAAAAAAGGAATTCGAAATCCATACCGTAGGACCGTGGATACCCGACCCTAGCCAGATAGAAATTTCGATAAAGAAGTTTAAAAAATTTAACTCACCAAGAATAGACAACATTCCAGCAGAATTAATTAAAGCCGGAGGAACGGCACTAATCAAGCAACTAGATATATTGATAACTGCTACATTTAGAAACCAGGAACTCCCAAATGAATAGAAACCCTCAATACTAGTTCCGGTTTATAAAAAATGCGATAAGTCTTACTGTTGTAATTACTGCGGGATCTAGTTACTTCCAGCATGTTACAACGTATTGAGTTATATACTGATAATAAGGCTAAGAAGAAATATTCGCCTTGAGAGAAATATTAGAGAAGAAATGGAAACACAATGGGACTGTTCCCTAGCTTTTAATTGATTTTAAGAAAGCATATGATTCTATCAAAAGGGAAAAGATATACATTATCCTGGTATTACTCAATAATATGTCAGATAGTTTCGAGATTCATAACGGATTCAAACAAGGTGATACCTTATCACCACTACTGTTTAACTTTGCGTTAGAATATGCAACTATAAAAGTAAACATAGGACAAAAAGGATTGAATGACCTGAACCAACTGTTCGTATACGTCGATGATGTAGATTTGTTAAGGGACGATATCTATGCAGATGTAACACCGATGTCTTAGTAGAAGCTTACGATGAGATAGAGAAAATATAATGCATTCTAAGAAGCCGAAACACATGGATTGAAGGAAATATATACATAAAATTTAAGAATGAGTTGATGAATATAAATGTAAATACTTGGAAGCATATAACAAGAAAAAAGCGGCCAGGGAAGAAATAAAAAGTCGCATAGCAACGGTGACTAAGATGCACAGGCCATCTAGCTCATGTGGGGTAAAACGAAGATTATAGCATCGTGGTTAGTTAACAGAAGGGGAAGAGACCCTTGGGGAGTCCTAGACGTCGTTGGGAGGATAATATTAGAGAGATCTTCAAGAGGTAGGGCTTCGTGGTGAAAGATGGCTTTATCTTCCTCAGGACGGTAAGGGGTTGTTACTGTGGCGACGAACTTGCGAGTGCTGTAAGTCATAGAGTTGGTTAAATTTTACATTTTCATGTGCCATACTTACTAGTTTCACACGTTTGATAATAGCCGCAGTTATCGCACGTGTAACAGTTTTTCGGGTTCTCTCGTTCTTCACCTCCATCACCGGTACATTGATGAACACATTTAAAACATCGTAGGTTATAGAGAGATAAACGTGATTATTTTGCATAGATTTTGTGAAGTATGTGATACCGATACTGCCTGTTGAATCCATAGATATAACCCAACTAATTATACTTAATGTCAGATGTCTCTTCGGTTCGTTGACTATGATGAACGATCCCCTCTCAGCATGTATATTTCAATACTATCACTATATCCTGAGTTATCCATAGCATCATCATAAATGTACACGATTTGATGAGAAATCTCTTATGATCTCGTATTTCCTTTAAGCTTAAAATTGAATCATACCTCACTTCTTACGTTGTTGAGTAATAGTGTCATAGAGTTATTAGAGAATAGTGCAAATAATATTAATATGTATTTTCAATGTATAATGGACAATGTTAAAATGTACAAAAAAGAGTTAAATGTATAGCTATATTTCATTAGGACCAAAACGGAGGAAAGATTAATTCATTATTATATGAAGTATTCAAAACAGGATGTAATACGCATTCCAAAAGCAGAGAGAAATATTAATATCTCAACTAAAGATTGATAGGTCAAAGAAAGGTATGTTACATGCAGGTGTTAGATTGTTTGGTCGTGTGAGTGTGAGAAGATCAAAAGCCTGGAATTAAGTGCTCATCCGTTTACAGTATAAACACCAGGTGGATTCCGAATTCGTATGTTGTACACGTGTACAGGCTTCAAAGAAAAACAATTCATAAAGTAATGTGTGCCAAGTGTTTAAGAATCAACGATAAATAAGTAACAAACAGGAAACTATTCTATTCCTTAAATTCTTTAATATTATACAAGTGGTAGTGGTTAGAACGGAAAGAAACCAACCAAATTGGAACTGAATATAAATACAGACTTCTAGTATCCTTAAGCACTCCCTCTCTTACTATTACTCTGAGAGTGCGTTACACGCAGTACCGTCTGTTCTGAGTTCTTTACTAAGTCATTAGTTCGAAACCAGCTCACGAAGAGATTGAACTTTATAAGAAGATTAGACTTTAACTTTATCAGGACTTTTTATTCTTTAATTGGACGATTACATTATGGAACTTTATAAGCGCACAGTATTTATTATACTCCAGTGACAATGAAGGGTATTTACCATCAGTGCAATTTAACTCTGATTTCGTGTTTGGAAAACGAACATTGCAATTACCAAACATGCTCGAAGTCTCACCCCATGATTATGTCAACTCTCACATCAACGACAGGTTAGTTGAGAACTTTATGCTTGTGATTTCTTTATGTATATTTTCTCTGCTTTGGTATTGTTGATAAAATACTTCAGAATTTGTTATACTAACTGAATAGAACAATGTTCTGTTTAAGGTACTCTTTAATAGAGAACATTCCTCCCGTCCGTGATATGTTGTTAAAGTTAATATTAAATATCTTTATGAATTCTTACTAAAATCCTCTCGAATTATTACTTAATTTCAATAACGAGAGCACTGAATGCTCAGGTAAATTACGTCACCGAAGCTCCTAGAGCAACCCTTTTTATTTCAGTGTTAATGCTAAGCGAGTTATACGTGAGTATTCAGATCCGTTCTTCACAATAGGGTTGTTACTCGCTGAAAACACAAATGCTACCAATAACTTGGCAATACTTGCATGAAGTGAGACAAACAAGTGATGACAGTGGACAATCTGTAATGATAATGTTGATCGTACCTGCGGGTACTATACACAAACTGTACTTCTTCCCGAATGATCCATGTGTTCCCAAAATTATTCTGCAGGAAATGAAATATTCATTAAGCAAAGTAATAACATTGTTCACATGTTTAGGACTAGTAATTATGAGTAGATTTAGCGGTCAGATTAATAAATTTATCTCTATTTCACATTTGCATTTTTTGCTTTAATTTAAAAGTAAATTATTCTTCATTCCAGTTTCTTTTGGAAGTATCGGCAATTTCTTCTTTGGTTGCAGTATACTTTCCATGGTTGAAATTATGTACTTTCTGGTATTATACATTACTGCAACTGTGATCAGATTATGCCGGAGTAAATATGCATTAAAATTTCAACTAGTGAGATTACAAAGACAGAAAGTACATACAATTCCTTGCAACTACGTGTCAAGATTCAGAAATTACAATGAAGACTTTGATCGACAATCTGTGATCAAAGATTATTTTCCCTTCAAAATTCGACCATATGCAGGAGGTTCCCCAGCCCCTCATCTTGAGCTTGTACATACTTCGACACAGCGTGAAAAATCTAGGTAAGTATTGCAAATTCTTGGCAAATACTTTATGAATAAACGGCTTTAAATTCGTTACAAAACGGATAGAAATGCATCAATATGAAATTAATCAAGCAACTGATAATCAGCTTATTCATTAAATTTGTTATAAAAGGTACTAAAATCATAGTCGACCGAGACCTTTAAAAGGAAAGGAATGTAATGACATGTCAATACTCTTTATCATTGGTAACACACAGCTCCCCAAAACGGCATTAAACAGACAGCGAGAAAAGACGCAGTAAAGTGGGTAAGTATTGCAAATTCTTGTCAAATACTTTATGAATAAACCGCTTTAAAATCATTACAAAACGGATAGAAATACATCAATATGAAATTAATCAAGCAACTGATAATCAGCTTATTCATAAATTTGTTATAAAAGGTACTAAAATCAAAGTTGACCGAGGCCTTTAAAAGGAAAGGAATGTAATGACATGTCAGTACTCTTTATCATTGGTAACACACAGCTCCCCAAAACGGCATTAAACAGACAGCGAAAAAAGACGCAGTAAAGTGGTGGCATCACACGCATTGTTTGGTAACTTGGTGACCTGATTGTAGAACAGGGTGTACTGGTGTCTGTGTGAGCTTGTAAGAAAAAACAGCATGGAACAGAATATCCGACTTCTCACAGAATTCGAAGTTGAGGGGAGGATATGCACCACAGGAGGGAAGCTGCGTGTGCTCAACTTCTGGAAAATGATTCTTCGTCAAGGATTGAGTGTGAAGATTTCGAAGCAGCCGATCGACTTCTCAGTATTCTCACCGTCACAACCAGAATAAATCCATCTCATCATCATAGGAGCCAATACCCAGAGAGTTGATGGATTAGTGCGGGATGGTAGACTGATGACAGAAGAACAATTGACTGCTATTGAGTGTTTCTACAATAGTGCACGACAAGCTTTATCGTAATATTGTCACCCAGTTGTTCCCATCAACGAACAAAAAGCGGTATGCTAGCGCTGCTGTGAATAACTTCTAGGCAGCATTGTGACAGAGGTCGACCATTACCATGATCCTTAGGTGAACCATGCCAACATGCAGCATCACTGAAGAAGAGCAAATAACATGCCAGAGCATACCAGGTTATTTGACGCTGTTATACGATCACTGTGGACCTGTACTCACGAATTATAGGAAGTGCGACTATCAATGTCGATCTCTATACTAACCCCCTTGCATCTTTGCATCAGTTGATTAAGATGAAAGACAAGGTTTCCTAACGAGAGGTGTTACCCTCCTTGACGACCATGCTATACCCCATTGGTTCATTCCACACATAGCCCTCATCTGTCCCCACGCTATTTCTAGATGTTAGGGAGTTAAAGAAACGTTTGAAAAGTATCCATTTTCGGTTGAACTATGAGGTTAGACGAAGAAGTGCAAAAGTGAGCCCAATTGTTACTCTACTGTAGAAGCGTAGCAAGAAGTGATCAGTCAGAGGGCAAGAAAAATTCCCCCGGTAATGGGATGGCATTATGTTGTATAGTTATTAGTAACTTATTAAATACACTGCATGTTTCTTAATCATATTCTGATAAATGTTTGTAAAACATGTTTCTGAGGATGACAGAAAATGTAAGCACACTATATAAATCTATACAAACTGCGCTGTCCTTAATGGATGTAACTATGTTGAGGCCTTTGTCTGATAAGGCCTATACACTAAATTTTATTACAAAAGCACACACTATGATAATACATAATATAGTCTGAATAAGGTGTTGAGAGAACACTGAACCTGTTACATTGTCCTGTATGTTTTTGTAATATAGTTTAGTGCATAAACCTTGTCAACCGATTTTGATTACATTATCCTTATATGGTTTATGTTCATAGTATGTGTACGTGTTACAACAAATAAAGATTATCAATATATCTATCCGGTGAGAGATATAAGATGTCTTAAACCATACAAATTTAAAACCCTGTGTGAATTTTTCGTGCCTAACCTTTGAAGAGCGAAATTTACAACAGCAATCCGCAAGACAAATAGACTCATAAAGCTTCACACCGGACTAGGTCGACATTAAAAAGAATACTGACCAGCTATAAGAAACATTCCACATCACTGTACCTGAAACAGAATTGTTCGAAAATAAGGAGGCCACCAACAACAGAGCACAGACCACTATATGGGCCAACATACTTTCAAGAAACGGAAAGTGTACGCTACCGGAAACACAAGACATATAAGACAAGAACCTAATTTTAGCTTTAAAAACCAAACAGGAAAGTTGGGCTAAAATCTAAAAATATAAATCTAAAAATATATGCATAGGCCAAATATTGTGACTCCTATATGAGTCAAGAACAATGCAACATCGTACTAAATACCAGGTAGAATTCAGAAGAACATTGAAATAAATAAAGTGTCATTGTTAAAGACCCCTACCCTAGCATCACAGGATATCGGACCAATACTGGATAACATTGATCGATATTGGCCCAGTCATATTGGCCCTATATTCTGTGCTGCTAGGGCTACAATGGAAAGTTCACCAAATATACCATCTCGATGCACATGATATTGCTAATCCATTAGTATCTACATCTAACATCCTACAGAACATATGAAATTAACACAGAGAAGTGAGAACATGGCAGAAAACGTGTGTACTAGCATAGGTGATGGACACAAACTTATTGCAAATCTCTGGCTATTCGAACATACCACTCAACACTTCATACACTAACGAAATTGACTGATTGGTTGTAATGGGAAACAGCCATATTAGAAATGGTGACAACACAATTACTTTAGAAGAGAGACACAGTTCTAAAAGAGACACAGCAGCCTAGCCTGTAACTGTATGCAAATACTTGTCCTAAAATATGCTGGCACACCATCTTGTGAATGGAAATGGAGGATACTCTTTCTTTCAATTTTCACAAAGAAAGAAGAGGTTAAGAAAACCAGAAGTCGGCCTTTTTAAGAAACAAAAATTACAAGCCAATTTAGGCAGTCGTGTGGTTTGAGGCGTTGGGCTAGTGTCTCTGAGGTTGCGGGTTCGAATTCTACTTGGGATATGATGTTAGTACTTGGAGTTGTTTTGAACACACATTGCATTCATATAATCGACATTGATTTAACTAAAAGTTACTAAAATAGCACAGTTTACCAACGTTTTTACCAAAAGAAACAGATGATAACGCATTGGATCCGGGTAATGGACTGTAAGACGCATTAACAGTCAAATACAATAACTGATTAATGCAAACAAGAACAGACTTGAACGAAAGGAACCACGTACGAAAAATAATGTACATTAAACCAAACACACAGGAGGAACATAAAGTGGAAATAATCAACCATTCTAAACAATACAAACTAGTCAGCTACTGTCCGGGTGACCGCTCAGAGAAATTATCACTGCATAAAGACAATAATAAATTAAATAATTATTACTGTCACAACTGAACCCACAAATCCCAAAACTGGAATTCTCGTATACACGGGAACTGGAACACCAGGAAAACTATTTGAATATAGATAACGAAGAAATGACACAAACCAATATGAGAAGTGTGTTCCAATGATGGATATTGTTGACATGAAAGTACACTAGTTTCGTGTTAAAAGACTTCTTGATGCACAGTCTCATTTGACTGTCCCATATTTATCATTAAAAACTTCTTTTTAAAATATCTAAATTTTTAATTTAAAATAAAAGGATACCAAATAACCCTAATATACACGTATATAGCACCGTCTCCACCTGCTATACCTGCTACCACCGTCTCTACCGACTTCAGTTCGAGAGTTCCGGGTTCGATTCCCGATGTGGACTCAAAAATTTTGGTGTTGACTCAGCATCGTGAGGACAATTAGGGAGCTGCTGTGAATAAAAGACAGTGGCGACCACAGTGAGAGCTTCGGCTCTCCACTCCAAACCCGTCTGGTCAGCGTGGGAGCAGAGGACCAACTCCTCCCTTCGGGGAGAGGCCTCATCCACTAGTGGATTGAATGTGGCTGTGATTTATTTATTATATATATATTTATCTTAATATTTTTTAAATTGTAATTAAACTATAACCTTCTTAGATTAAAGAAATTAAATATGTATTAAAGTTTCTTTGAGATGGTGCTATTAAAATTTTGATAAACTCTCTACGTAGAAAATATAGAATCTCAACATAATTTTATGTAATTTTAAAATTGTTTCCTATATCATTTCCAGTTTTATATTTAGGAAGCAAAATGATTATTATCTGACCAATAGAACGACCTGACTAACCGTATTATAATTACAGCGTCCTACGGCCATTTTATATATAAATCCACATTACAACTACAATGAATTACTGCAAAATAAAATTTAGAAATAAAAATGGCTTCAGCGAAGTTTCCTTAGTAGAATAGCGTATTTTTTAAATACTTACACGCTCTTCAGCTTAATTTCAAACCAGCTGCGTCGAACATTTACAAAACATTAATAATCCATTCAAGTAAATGCACGTTGGACTACTCGTGGTGTGCATCATGTAAAATGTAACAAAAAAAATATCTTGCCGCTTTTGACGTCGCATGGGAAGACGTAATCACTGATACGAATATACCTCAGTTGTTGAAAAAGCGATCGGGGTGGGAGCGGGAATATTTACCGTGACAATAACAGGAGCTTTGCTCACTCACAGCAGTCAGAGCTTGATCAGTGGCGAAAACAAATGGAGGTGTCGAAACAACATGTTCGGGGTTCTCTGCTTTGTGACTTTAAGTGGGCTTGTCCACAGTCAAATCAAGTTGTCGAATATGCCAAACCTTTAGAGATAATGTTGTGAATTAACGCACTTCCAGGCATTGGTTACTGAAATTCAGGTCACGGGATTTGCCCCTGTGATGAACCCCGCAATGGGCGCTTTCGGGTCATGGTTGACAAAGCCCTAAAGGCGACCATAGACCAAGATAGCAGCAAACGTGTAGTGAGCTTACGTAACGCTTCCGGGTTTCTGATGAAAGAGTCAGATTTCATCTGCACCGCATACGGAAGGTGTACAAGTTAAGCAGATCGATTCCTCAGGCACTGTCGGATGCTAACAAGATCCAACGACTTACTGCCTGTTGTTGCTTTCTCAAAGCTGCAATACACCCCTTTTCGATCGAATTCTCACCAGTGACAGGAAGTGGGTCCTGCTTGAGAGTTCCAAGCGTGCCAGACATTGGTTATCACCCTATTTCTTACACCACAAAACCACCTCTACAGCCACGCATACTTTGTATCTGGTGGGCTAGTCGCCAAGTTGTGTACTATAAGATGCTATCACCGGGCCAAACCATCACTACGGACCTCTACTCACAGCAGTTGGAACGTGTTCAACAGGCACTGCACAAAAGGAGCCAGCATTCATGAATTGCAAGTTCATACAGTGACTTGGCTGAGAGACACTGTGCGAGCATCCACCGTACTCTCCTGACCTTGCGCTAACAGAGTATCACCTCTTCCATTCCCTGGACAACCACCTTTGTAGAAAATCCTTCGCCAATGAGGCAGACTTGAGGGAGGCACTCACAGTCTTTGCGTTCAAGATTCCCCAGTTTTACTTCCTGGACATTGCGTAGCTGTACACGTCGTAGGGACGTTGGTAAAAGGAGCTGGATGCAGATCGGGATCACTTTGAGGACTAATGGTAAGTTACATTATCTGTATACCTTTCTGTTTCTATCAAAATACCACAATAGGTTTTTAGTTGCCTTGTACAACTATTCTTTATTCACGTGGATAAGTAAGTTATAAATAACAAAAGAACAATTCTTTTGTAGCCACAACTTTCGTCCCTTCTCCTAAAATAATTTCATTGTGTGCACTATTTACATTTTATTGCAGATTCCATACGTTTCAGAACGTTATACAAACACACAAAAGATTACCTAAATCTTTTGTACCAAAATTTCTTCTGGCTTTAAGTAAATCAATGAAGGAATTCTTTGAACATTCATCGTTGGTTGCCATCAAATATATTGGAAGGCCATCTTCAAGTTGGATTAGAAGGTATTTTTTATTCATATGTGACTTCAATATTTATAAGTATTCAATCATTGGCAAAGAAACTCCTTAATTCAGCTCTCACTGACCCCTCACACAAGAACTTCACTTGAATATAGTAAAATGGACTGGGATTTCAATACATGGCTAACGAGAATGCCTTTCTAAATTCATTAACCAAGAAGCTACGATCTAATAGCATTGTTCCTCTTGTATTGAAATATCTTACTGATTTTTCGTCCACAATTGCTACTGTTAACTTTTTTATACTCGGTATATAATGAATGAATAATGTTAATATGTAATTAAGAAATAAGTAACTAAATTACGTACCGGTTTTACTTTAGGCGTGACTTTTCGAAACACCCATTATCTACGTTTTTTTTTTAAAAAATAGCTAAGAGTTTGATTCCGTTCTGTTTGGAATGCTCTCTTCGAAAATGATATTAATTTTATTTAAAGCGACTATAAATAATAGCATATGAAGATTGAATTTAGCTTGCCGGTGCAAAACTTTCTATATATCTACAATGTGCCACTTCAGAACTTGCTTTACCGACTTCGACCAATCATAGGATTCGTTTGCTGTTAGAATTTCGAATATTGTCATGTTACCAGTATGACTCTGGGCCCAGTCTGGTTTTTCTTATTCTGCTGTAGGTTATATTAGGAGAGTGATTGTCAGTTATCAAGGAAGTAAAGCTAAAATTGACAGTTAAAAGAGAAAAGCTAAACATTTAAACTATCAAGAAAGCTAAAATTAAAAATATACAGAACAGTTATTCTTCCGGTAACACTTTATGATTGCGAAAGTGGGAGTACGACCCTGGCACATAAACATAAATTGCGCGTGTTTGAAAATAAGATTTTGAGAAAGATGCGGGCCGAAACGGAAGGAGATGGCCTGAGAATGGAGGAGATAGTGCAAGATGAAGAACTAGTACATTCTGTTAGTCGTTTGATAGTTCATATTTGGATACCAGCATCAAAATTTTGCACAGACTATCTCCAGCATGACCTTGTTAGCGAGACACAACTTGTATCTCCTACCCTTTCCCTGGAGAGGCAGGGGGGGGGGGCTATGGTTATGAATGAAACCTATTTTTTTTGCATTTTCTTTCAAATAAAATAATGGCAAATTTTATGAAAACTGCTTAAGACATATAGAGTACCGGTACTTAAAATTATTCAGAAAGGTCATACCTTTAGTAATAGGCCCTTTTGTGGCGTACCTAACACAAAGGGACCTTATAATCCCGGTAGGTCCATCCATCTGCCTGTTAGTACGTGCCCAAAGTTTAGAGGGGGCTGACGTGTCATTGGAAAGGTCTTGACGATACTAGTTCATAGCCGTGGAACAGTGTTGATTTGTGTAGTATGACAGTGTTACAAACCCACTTTTAAAATTCAATTTATCAATTTACTTGTATAGCCTTACACATATTTGCACCAGATATTTTGCATAAATATTATTCGACACAATAGTAAAAATACTGTAGACGTTCCCCTCCCTAAGTACTTCAGTGGTTAGTGTTGACAACCTGTTTTATAGGTTGTTAGTGTGTCTAAGATGGTATCAAGGGATTTCCTCGGTGTGTATGCATTTAACAATAAATTTATCACAGCCTACTACGTCACTGTACACTGTTCTCTGATCACTGTTTTGCCAGAAACTTATTTCTTCTCAGAACTGACTGAATACACGGACTGAACATACCGCCCACCTGAAATGTTATTAATATTTCAAAATCATTATGAAACAAGGCAAACACTCTATTTTTTTTAGTATGAACTCCCAATGAAACTGATACGGTATAAGCCTACACACAAACGATATTATTCTAAGTCATATGGCAAGGGAGATACCATTGTAATGAGTCTCTTGTATTCACCGTTCTTTGTTTTCACTGTCACTGCTCGAACCAAGTTATCAGGTCCAGGGTGAGTAACACTGATTTTTCCGAGTCTCCATTTCAAAGGTGGAAGATGCTCTTCCTTGGTTAAAACTAAGTCTTCAACCTTCAAACTATCCTTCACGGTCCACCATTTTGGACGTTTCTGCAACCTGAAGAAGTATTCTGACGACCATCGTTTCCAAAAGTGTTGGTATACTTGCTGAACTAGCTGCCACCTGGATAATCGATTCATCTTTGTATCCGTAAAATCTGGATCAGGAACCTTTAGCAACGGTTCTCCAATAAAACAATTCCTCGAGTAAGACACGACAAATCACTTGGGTCAGTAGATAAGGCAGTAAGTGGTCCTGAGTTAAATCACGCCTCGATCTAACAGAGTGCGGTGGCCATTTCTTCAAAGTTCAACGGAATGTTGCCTATTATCCTACGTAAATACTATTTTACGGACTTTACTCCAGTTTACCACAAGCTACCCCAAATGCTTCGCAAACGGTGGGTTATAATTTCAATTGCTGCCTTGAGAACTAAGATAGTCGTTAACCACTCATTATGTGTCTTGTACTTGGTTAACTTCATAAAATTCTTAAAATCTTTGTCAGCTCAGACAAAGACTGAGCGATAGTCACTATATATAGCGTTAGGTTTTCCGCGGCGCGCTACAAACCTCGGAAAGTTTTTTTTTCTACCTTCCTTGTCCCGATTGTGGGGTTGGGATTTGGTCGGGACTGAGGAAAATGCCGACCATGTCCTAACAAGGTGGGAATATGACGGCAAAAATAGTCGAAAAGAAGGCAGGCCACCAACTATCTGAGAGAGTCAGCAGAAAACAATTGCAATTACAATCAGTGACAGTCACGATACATCTACAATAATCATTAATTTCTTCATTATAGAGATTAAAAAATCAATTGCAAATGTCAGTTAGGATCGTCGGGCTTTTACTCGGCACTTGTTTTGAACCCGACTCTACACCGACGATTGAAATGTGGGCGGCAGGATTTGTATGGGCTGTAACTTTCTAATATTAAAATGTGTTTATTAAATATTTATCATATTTATCTCTTAATTTCATTCGTCTTTTTAGAGAAACCTGTAGCAAAAAAATATAAAAAAATACAAAGCCACCAGATACAAGGAAATTAAATACATTTTTCATGTTCTCGTTTGCATGTTGAAAACATTGAATTTTAAACTATATTTCAACGAACATTTAATTTCGTTAATACGGCGTTAATCTATGACATATATTTCGCTTTATGTGTATTTTCTAAGGCGACATATTACACTTGTTGAGAAATACAGTTTTAATAGTGCAGCGATGATCAAGGTGTTAAAGAAGAAAAACTGCACATAAGAAAGAAAAAGGAAAAGTATACTTTATTTTTATTTGTACATGATGTTGAACAACGCGTGGCAACTCCATTCTAGACTGCATGATAATACAGATACCGTACAAGAGCAGCAATCTTACAACGTGAGTCCATGGATGAGTGGATAAGACATCGAGCTACCCACGAGGAGTGCAGAACGTTCCTGTGTTCGAACCGTACAGCAGCCATTGGGATTTCTTACTGTTGGAAAATTATCACCGTAAATCATGATGAGAGCAACGTATAAAATGAAACTAACTATGTGTATACCAACAGACAGCATTCATGCTTTATTTTGGCCAACTAAACACGTTTCTTATAGCCATATGCTTGCCGTATTAGCTGTGTCGACGGCGGCAAACGCCGGGTGCCCGACTGACGCCCGACTGTGAGTGCTCCAAAGAGAATGCCTAATTTTTTACAAAACTACTATGGGCCTGCTACCTTCATGCCAACAGGCCCAAATCTCAGAATCCCTCCAAATATGACCATAACAGTTAGAGCAGTGTTAGTGCTCGTTAATATTAACGTTAGTGCCAAAAGCGGTATAAAAATAAAATGTCTTTTATTGGGCCTGCTAACTTCATACCAGCAGACCCACATCTCCAAATCTCCCCAAAAATAAGCTTAACGGCTAGAGCAGTGTTAGTGCTCGTTAGTGCCGTATGAATTGACGTTAGTGCTTATGCATACTTAAGCTCAACACTGTCCAAAACCCGTTAAAATCAATAATCCTTGATTCGGCCTCATAATTTCATGCCAGCAGGCCCACATCTCCATCGATCCAAAAATGAACTTAGGGGCTAGAGCAGCGTTATTGCTCATTAGTGCCGCAAAAATTGGCGTTAGCGCTCTATAGATAATGCCCAATTTTTGTAAAACCAATATGGGCCTGCTAACTTCATACCAACAGGTCCACAAACCAGAATCACCCCAAAAATGAGTTTAACGGCTATAGCAGTGTTAGTGATTGTTAGTGTCGTACGAACTGATGTTCGTGCTTATGCATACTTATGCTGAACATCGTCTAAAACCCGTTAAAATTAATAGTCGTTGATTGGCCTCTTAACTTCATGCCAGCAGCTCCATATTTCCGTACCACTGTAAAAATGAGCTTAGAGGAATAGAAGAGGGAAGCAGGGCGGTAATGTTGTATACATCATAAATAGTCTTGAGTTTCGCAGTCATGGCCAAGCAGCAGCAGGAACACTATCAGCAAGTTATAGAAGATGTTGCTTGACATCAGAGGATGAAGAGGTAGTGGAGACATTATCATTAATTGATAATGTAGAAGACGAAGTAGATAGAGGAGAAGATCGAACAATATACAGTTTCTTAAGATCTGATGCAAAGTCGACATTATTACTATTATCATCTTCTACTATAGTAAAGAAGGAGAATGAACAAGACGATGATATTAGAGATGTTTATTTTTCTTTAGTTCCGAAGATGCAGCAGGAGCAGAAAAGAAAGAAACGTGTACTAGATGAAGTGAAATATCCTGCAAAGAAACGTTTGTTTGATGATATACGGACAAAGCAGACATCCTTAGGAGCAGCAGCAGCCGCAGCAGCAGCATCACCAGGATCATCAACTTTGGTGACATCTGCTCGAGTATTAGTAAAATCTTCACCTACAGTACCAGCGGCAGCATCAGTAGCAGCATCATCACCAGGATCATCATCAACTTCGGTGAAATCTAGCAGAGTATTATTGAAATCTACAAATGCCGTACCGACAGCAAAAGTAGGAACATCAGCAGGAAGAATATTTGGAGTAAGTAATCAAGTGAAAACTTTGAAGTGTAAGTGTAAAAAGCAATGGGTAGATGAAAACTGTATTAAAGAAGCGTTAAAGAAGTGGAATCCCGAAACACTTGTAATGAATACAATCATGTTTCTATGATGAATACAATCAAACAGAACATGCGTGTTTAGGATATTTAAAAGTCGAGGTGGTAACAGGAGATGAAATTGAAGAACATTTCAAAAACTCAGTCTGGAGAATTATTTTACAATCATCTACATTAAGTGAACTTTATCATATATATAAAAAAGATCATCGTGAAGTGATTGATGATGATGTGTTAAAAAAGGAATATGAAACATGGTCTTTGGCGAGTGGTAAAAGTGTACATGTCAAGTATAATGGATATGTTATCAAGAAAGACAAGAAAGGACAGAAGGAATGAGTGAGTGAGAAGAAAGTGAAGTGAAAATGTCAGACGTTTTGTGTTCATTTTGAGGTGGTGTTTATATAGTGGAGGGATGTGTTCTACAAACTTTTCGAATATATCTAAAGGAGCATCCTATTCGGTGTAATGACTGCAGATTAAAGATCCCTCATAATAACTGTATATATGTGTGGAATATAGAGATAGTACTATCAAAACATTTTGTAAAAGAAGTTAAAAATAATCAAATAGTGAATTCATTGCACAACTCATACCTAAAGTTATTCACGAACAATTTTCACTAGAAAAACCTTTATTCTTGTCTTCAGGACAGTACATCATTGGTATGCAAGGTTTCAAAATCTCTGCACATGAATTTATTATGATAGAATTTTGTATAGTGTCGTGTGATGCTAGTATTTTATTCCACTGCTTAGTAAAATTGCTTTGTGAAATTACAGAATTAGAAGAAGGGTATCAAAAACAAGTGGAATGGTTAACACAAAACTTTCATAATTTAGAATGGGACACTTCAAATGGATACAACGTTACACATATTCTAAGAATACTATTTCAACTGTGTACAAGTGAAGCTATATTCTTTTGTAAAGGTCTTGAAAAAGTACAGTGGATTAAAAGAACTATTTCTCTTGGAAAGTGTTCATAATGTGAGTGAAAAAGAATGTACTGCTCTGAAAACATTGAATTTGAACATCGGTATGTCAAAGTGTACTTATCATGACCCTGTCGAAGTTAATGGTTGTGCACTAAGAAACTGCTTACAACTGCAGTATTCGATGAAACATGAAAAACCAATTTCTTTGTAGAAAACTTATCATACATGCCAATGTAAGAAGCACATGCAACTTGTTTTTATAAAACATTTTACTTGGTTTTCTTAATAAACATTATACTTATACTCTATTTTCTTTATTTTATTTTAAATAACCTTGATATTAATAAGAGGTATTTAATAATAATCATGTTTTACTATATATTAAAAAATATTTACATTTTTTCTTTTCGATTGATAATATTTTTTACAAGTGATATTACAATTGCATCATTTTTCTTAAGATTCGTAGTATAAAAAGTAGACAATATATTTTTTCTTCGTACACTGAAATAAATAAATACAATACAAAATATACCACAAAGTATATATACAGGATGTTCCGTAATTCCTATGACAGCGTTTGGGAGTTGAAAGTAGACATCAAAACAAACAAAAAACTATATGGACACAAATCGCAAAGCGGCGTCCTTTACGAGTTATGGGCGTGGGAAATTTGGCGGCACGGAACTTTGAGACGCTATAGCACAAAGACGAATGACCGTGACACAGGCGGCGTGGAATCTCATAAAGGAAGTCATATGCGTTGTATCCAAAAATATTAAAATTAAAACTCCAGAACAATTGCGCAAGGGATTCCCCAAAGGAAGTGAGGGATTCCCGCTTATGTTTGCAAATAAAGATCGGTGAAAATGAGCTGGAAAGGAAAGAGTATGTAATATTAAAGTAGAATTCGTCTGTGCCGCGTCGATAGTGCAAACAGAATTAAAGATATGGAGAATTGTGGGATTGCTATGGGTGGTTGCATAACTACCAATAAATAAGTTTCAACCATACCAGAAAGATTCGTGTACTGAAGGGTAGATTAATGTGTTATCAATTCATACAACGTTGCACTCTCCATTTGTATTACCACACACACGTACGAAATCATTTTGGTAACACGTTGTTACTGAACCCACAAAATAGTATGTTCTAATGTCTGTATTACTTTGTCGTCTGACCTGTCGTCTACAAATCGTAGATTGTCCTGTTACCTTCTGCACCCTACAGTGGAAATGACATTCGTTGTTTCAATGTTTGCACTACCACAAAACTGCAGTGATAGGTGAAGGGCTTTTCGGAGGTCTGAAGGACTTTTCACCGTGTGTTCGTGAGACCTAGAAACGAATGCTGAAGCTATGAACTAACAAAATAGTATGCAGATCAGGACGCATTCGAATAGAAAGGACAACAGAATTGGGAAACGAACAGTACCACGGAATCCTGTCCTCTTTGCACAAGCAACCACCACTGCGACAACCTGCGGCGGACAGTAAGGGTCCGTGCGACAAAGGCGCAAAACAAGTATATTTGCAATACAAGACACTCTGAACACTCACAAAGGAAACACTGGTCACTAGGTCAGTACGTACCACTTACCAAGTTCGAACCGAAGAGTACTCATTGTGACGATCCAACTGACGCATCTGGGGAGTCCATTGCATGAAGCGACATGTACTACAAGAGCTGCTGGAAGGAACGCCCACGAACAGCGATGCATGCCTCGCACCGACGACGTATGTTCGCATAGACGCGATTGAAAACGGCTGGCATGTCTCGGATTTCCTTAGCGCAGCTGCAATGCGTGCCACGAGATCTTCCTCCGACTCTGCCGGGGTCTCATACACCAACGTCTTCATGTGACCCCACAGAAAGAAATCCAGTGGCGTCAGGTCAGGCGAGCGTGGTGGCCATGCTCTTGGACCACCACGGCCAATCCATTGTTGTCCAAAGGAAGTGTTTAAATGATCTAGGACAGCCCGTGTGAAGTGGGGAGGCGCACCGTCGTGTTGAAACCACATGTGCTGTCGGATTCCAAGAGGAATGTCTTGCAGTAACTCCGGCAGTATCTCCTGTAAAAAGATTAAGTAGTTGGCACCAGTGAGACGTGCTGGGAGAAGATATGGTCCAATTAATCGTCCATTTATGATGCCTGCCCATACGTTCACACTGAATCGTTCCTGAAATGCGCGCTCGCGAACACCATGAGGATTTTCGACTGCCCACATGTGGCTATTATGACTTAAACACATCATCCCTAGAGAAGGTCACCTCGTCAGTGAAGAGTATCAGTTGAAGAAATGCAGGATCCTCTGCACAGCGCTGAAGTATCCACTGACAGAAGTTTACACGTGGCGCAAAATCGGCTGGACCAAGACTTGGAACTCGCGCAATATGGTATGGATGCAAGTGTTCTTGGTGGAGAACCCTCCAAACAGTGGTACTGCTTCCCCTCAAGTCGCGTGCCATGCGTCGGGTGCTCGTCGAAGGATCCCGTTCCACTCGTCGAAGCACATCCTCTTCAAACTACGGGGTTCGTACGCGTCTCGAAGCACCACAGTCGATTCTGTTGACGGTGAAGATACCTCTCTCCCTAAGCCGACGTTCTAGTCTGGCAAAGATAGTACGTGACGGTGCTCGACGATGTGGAAAGCGCTCGGCGTAAAGAAGACGCGCACGCTTTCCATGACGAGGAGCTTCGCCATAAATTAATAGCATTTCTGCATACTCATCAAACGTGAACTCGGCCATTGCATTAAACTGCACGATCAGATCAGGAGAGACTGTTCTCTGGCCTCGATCACAAAGCAAATTGTTGTACGGTGTATAAGATGTGCAGGGTCTCGCAGCGTGAACGTCATACACGCCAGTTGGAAAGCCATGTGAAAATGCTTGTTTTTGTTGAACCAATCTGCTGCGCTTTTTGATAGATACACCTTCTGGTAAAATGGAATACGAAGTCAGAACCAGGATTGGACATGTGAAGCACTCGGAAGGTAAAACCGATACGAACTGTTTATTATACACGTTATTCCTGCAAATTTAGTTTTCTTCCTGCAATGCACAAAAGTGTTGTATTGTCTGCTTCTTTTCTCGATTATGTTAAGTCGAACACACACACATTCCACTATGAACAACAAAAATGGCAAATTGTGGTTTAGGCTCAGCTGTCGATGATTACTGCGTGTCTTGTGACAACCTTGAATGATAAGGCTCGTATGGTTCAGTCTTCATTGTGCCATCATGTTGTTTCCGGTCGACAAGCATTCATAAATAGAAATAGTCCAATACGTCATGCATTCATATTAATGTCTTCCACGATCTGCACATGTGACACAATGCGTGCGTGCGTGAATTGTTATTAACGTCCTAAACGATCTAAAGAGCTTCTAAGGACGGTACCTACAGCATTACGTGGGTTCCGACACACATGTGTCCCCACCGGGAATCTAACCCGTGACCCCTTTGTTAGACGGAAGCGAGCGTTACCACTCATCCACAGGCAATACGTGCAACAATGAGTGGCATATCTCAAGCTTCGACATTCGTTTCAAAATTGTACAAAACTGCCTTCTGTCTTGGCCCTCTTCACTTGTTCTTTGAACTCGGGATTTACCAATTACGTGCGGTCATACCCTAGGCACACTCTCAAAACCAGAAACACACTTCGAAACTACATACTACTGTATTTGTTATTTCTGGCCATTACGTATCTGAAGCTCCGGTCGGGATAGATAAGGGCCCACTATTTGGAAAGCAACGGCCCTGGCCTTACAGAAGGTATCTCAGCATTTTTCTGGTGAGAATGACCTACACCAGTGAAACTTTCCGTCACGATGTTCGGTCGCAGTAGGGTTCGAACACACATACCGCGTGGCAGGCAGACACACAAAGTGCTTCATTCATTTTGCATGTCACTCAATGACGTTCTCTGTTAATGCAGAGAGCGTACATCGCAAACACAAATACCACATGCCTGTCTTGAATGATATGTGTGACTTTTTTCAATAGTTTGTACTTAGGACAGTCTACTGTAAATGTGTTTCAGGTACACCCAGTAGAGATGCAGAAAGCCAAGAGTTTAGCTGCATGGTTTGAATGGATGCCAGTTGTTTTCCGAGCAACCCAGGGTGGTTTGGTAACAAACTTTGATTATTATGTAACATGAATAGAGA